>MLYV02001198.1:0-185379 GCA_001913855.2 Hermanssonia centrifuga
CGTGTCAACGTATCTTGCATGTGAGGAATGATGAGGGTTGTTGTTGGATTTAGAAGACCGGGGTATTTGAGAGGTGACCCACCACACCACGCGCTGCATGGGGTGAATCCACTTGGAGATACAAGTATCCATTCCTCACTGCTACGTGAGATAGTGAATGTTACCGACTTCTTCCTGAAGAAAACTACATTTGAGAGTGGCTCGATGAGCCATAGCAGTACAATATTAACATATAAACTCACCCTCCGGACGAATGATCCTCATGATGGATTATTTTACAGATGAGCAGTGTCAGGAATATCAAGACTTAAGAGAGCAGATTGAGCGAGAGAAACACTCGGGTCTGGTTCGAACTTTGAGCGGCAATGGAAATCGATTTGAAATTGCCCGCAGTGCACGCGGCCTAATGCGGAAATCCTTGTTCACTTGCTGCCGTCGCCGCCGGGCCGACACAATACCACCGTAGTTGTCCTTTAAGTAGCGACATTGTCCCATGAAGAATCTTATAAGGCTTCTAATACCGCCGATATCTTCGCTACTAGAGAGAAACGTTGTCAGCAGGCATTGACAATTCAGTCCAAGGGAACTTGAAGGATATCAATCCGATCGGTAACGAGTCAGACCAGTCACGCAGGAAATGCCGCAAGCATGCTGCCGCGATTAGTGATTTGGATTTCAAGACAATAGGTATGTTCAAGATTCTCAGGTCATTTCGATGAAACTAATCCCATAGTGCACAGATCGGATTGCAGCGTCGTACACGGCGGAGAGTCTAGAATCCACATTCTCTTCAAGACCACGATGACTGCAAACATTGATACTATCGGAGGGTCATTAGCCAGACTTCGATCTCTGAGTCAGTTCTCCGTATCCTATTGTTTGCACACTGGCCCCTAGTTACTGGTAGCCTCCTCAGGTTCCTCGCTTGCCGATCATTATCCAGATGGAAACGCACGACTTGGGCAAGCCGGAGTTGCCGGCTCATCCTGATCTTACGCTAGCCTGAGAAGGTTCTTTGGTTATCCTCCACGGTACATCGTGACTACTATTTGGTCCGCGCTAGAACCGTGGGTATCACTGTGTTATAAAACAGACGTGACTCTCTGCCGACACCGTAAAGTGCTATAGTCCGAGTTACTCAAACTCAATTTCACAAGACCAATCTTTCATAGTTTGTATCTCAACCCGGTTTCCCTCATCCCGTACTTATTCTCGTTCTATCTATCAAGGAATCGCCGCAACGCACCTGCTATCCTTAGGCTGCCACCGTTATTACCAACTTGTGTTTCACTTTTTGATATGCCGCCTAGAATCACGCTAGATAATCTCATCAATTCTCTTAACCTGAAAACCCGTAAAGACATTACACACACAGCCAGGTACGGGCTTCCACTTGGCTTCAGCCTTGATCATAAAAGTGGCGTCAGTAAATCTCATCTGTGTTTCCTATAGCAAGATGACCAGGGGGGATTCAAGAAAAGCTGGTTTTTCGACATTCGATTCAGTCACAACTGTGCCTCACATAATCGTCCATGACTCCTCTGCTTTGGCCGACCTCGTTGTCCGGCGGCTAGAAGACTCAATGAAATTTTTTGGAGGAATACCTGACATTACTAGTAGTACTACTGGTGATGCGTCGACTGGTCTTTCTGAGGACACCTCAAAGTCCGAGTCGCAAGCTGGGCCCGAATGGATTGTCTCTCCGGCTCAGATACATGTCGATGTCATTGTGCGTACAGTTGTCAGCTGTTGATGTATACTCTAAACAACTTTATATAATCTGCTTTTGTGGGCCGTGGCATTCTATAGGACAATATACATGCCACTGGAATTTGCGATCTGCCACAGTACTTAGATGCCATCAACACAATAGGCACACAGTTTGTCAAGAATAACCTCAAGAATTCCTCGTTGAATCACCTCTTGACGGTCACGTCTACTGAACAGGACCCATATCTCATCCCCAGACGAGGTGCCCCGCCGTCCACTGCCGGGAAGAGCCCCGGCGCTGAAGGCTGGCAGAGAATAAAAATTCCAGACACGATCAAGGTTAATCGCGTAGGTCTCCTGCGCGATGATTTCAACAAAAACCCCGCGGAGTATCTAAAAATGAGAAGCTGGTTCTCCACTATTGATATCACGACAACCAATCCAGGGCCTTCTTTCTCCGAGCTTGCTGTTCAGCACAAGGTGGGCTCTGGTCTTCGTGAGATCTTTGAGATTCCCAAATGCGAAGTGATCAGGCATGTACACTATCTCATTTGAATATTTGTTTCTCAACCACTGTTCATATTAACAGCGACAATGAGTTGAAATTCCCGGAAATCATGCAAATGGCCCCGGGAAAACACCCGAAGCCTGATTTTGCCACTAGGCGGATGGCTGATAGCACATGGGATGCGGAAATGTCCCCGGTGGTGATCATAGGCGAAGCAAAACAAGCTCGCACTGGTCAGGACGCAGCAGGAGATAGAGATACCTCCAAATCGTATGAGGCGCAAATGCAGGCCGCTGTATTTCCAACGCTTCTACTCTTGATTCTCATCCACCTTAAAGGGAAGAAACATGAACCTCCGCTACCAGCACGCGAGGGGAAAACAGCTCAAGCTAGTAAAGCGTCATCTCTCCCGCCCAATTTTTTTGTCTACGGCATCTATTACGACGAGCGGTCATTAATCATTTATTCACATTTTCCATATCTGGAGAAGGATCGCGCCAATCCTTCGGACATTGGTGCATGGAGATTCGCCCAAGTCAAGATGGGCGAGTTCACATTGGCTCATCATGACGATGATGAGCAGACAAATGCCCCCCGTCGCCTCAAACTCGGGATTGCCCTCCAAGGCGTGCACGAGCATGCTGTAATCCTCGAGGGAATTTTCACAGCCGAGTTACCCCATCTACCTGTCCTGCAGAAGGTACCGTTGGCCTCCAGCAGGTTATCCGAGTCTACTGCCGCCAAAGAATCATCGAGCACTGGCAAATCGTCGACTCGGACCGCTAGCACTGGCAAGCTGTCGACTCAGACCGCTAGCACTGGCAAGTTGTCGAGTGCAAAGAAGAGTTCCGCTGCCAAGTAGTAGCCATGATAGGATTATTTTTTATTATTTTTAAATTCTACTCTTATTTATACTGCGTAAACTTGACTATGACACGATTCGAGGTGTAGATGTATTCCGGTGGATGGGCTGGATTACTACTAGTATATACTCCCTAGTTACGATGGTGAGTTCGGTAGGAAGCTAGAGAACGATCCATGATCAGCCAAAATTCATTTACAAGGTATATACGAAGCAACTCACCCTCCAGACGAATGATCCTCATGATAGACTAGTCTAACTTTGCGGATGAGCACTGTCTGGACAATCAAAACCAAGGTATTGAGCAAAGTTTGGTTTGAGGTTGGAGCGGCGATTTAGACGGTGTTGAAATGACTCATCCGCCTCAACGTCTGGTAGATGATGGTGTGGCGGCAAGGACTAGTTGCGTAGCACTGCATCCGCCAGAAGCCGGGGCCACGCTTCAGTCAGACGCTTGAGAAGGACCGTGCAACCATGAGCAACGGGAATCCCGTGAAGACCACGATGTGAAAGACTTCAGATTGCTACTGTCTACGCCAGCCGACGCGGACAAGGAGTAGTCGGTAGAAGAACTATTGTGTCATGAGATGGGCAGCTGCGATATGCGCCTCGTTGTCATGCTCTAGCAGAAACCAAGTCAGTCGATATCTGGGACGTCTGCAATGACAAGAAACGTACCTGGTGACACGTCCTTGACGACGACCAGCTCGTTTGTGACGAGCCGCAGGTTGATCACCAACTTGCCCACCCTCTGCAGCTCCTGCATACGTATCCTCAGTTTGGATGCCATACGGGAGACGGCATCCTCGAGCGTCTCTCGCGTATCCCACTCCAGTTGCTCTACGACTACGACAGTCACCTGCTCAAGGCATGGCAGCGGAGAACACAGCTGGTCTACACGTTCCCAGAAGCTCGCGGGCGACGACAGGTCCTCCAGGTCCTCTTTTTTTGCGACCAGGATTGAGACGGAGACTTTGCAGAGCGTAGCGCAGCCTGATCTGGGGCTAAAGTAGTATTGCACATGCATGACGGGGGAGCGACTGAGGAGCTGTACTGTGATTTGCCCTTGGGGGACCAAATTAGACACGAGACAACTAAAGGTTGAGATAAGCTCACAGCTCTGGCTTGCGGAAGCGTCCGCTGGCACCCATGTGTACTCGAAAGCGAACTTGGGTTTATCTTCAGCGAGGTTCTTGGATGGGAGCCAAAGCGCCGTGAGCTCATGGACGACTGACAAGTCCGCATTGATCACGCGGGGACAAATGAAGTGGCCCTCGTTTTTGAGCGAAGCAGGTGGGAGCCGTCTGTCGCTTGTAAACAGTCTCATCGAAGGTATGTAATCGCAGTGTTCTCTGGGTCGATCGATTACGATAAGGAGAGGTTGGGGCACGAAGCGTACGAGTGCCTGAGCTTGAGGTTCCCGCAATGGCGGGGATGGCCATGCGACGTCCCAGCAGACTAGCTCCTCCAAGGCAGGGATGCCCCCCACGAGACGAAGCAGCTCTGAAAAGGCGCGAAAGTGGTGGTTATTGAGCGAGAGTTTGCGAAAGTTGGAGTAGGTGGATGGCAGTGCCCTGGGTAGCAATGCGTGCACGGAGGAGAAGGAGCGCAGAGCGAGTCCGTGGAGGGTGAGCGGGGCAAAGTAGAACACCTCAATGTTACGACAGTGAGGGAGCGAAGATGCCAGGGTGGCGACGAGATGCAGCCAGGGTGTGCATCGCATGCGTGGGGCAAGAAACAGATGCTTGACGTAGTCTTTGACCACGCTGGTCGGTGTATCTGCCAAAGACTGCAGGAACTGGAGGTCCTCGATGCACCGCAAGGAGAGCGTCTCGAATATGGCTGGGCGAATGATGGTAGCCCAAGTTCTGGACACGAGGGAATGCGCCGCCGAGACCCGTTTACGCAGATTGAGGGTCAGCAGCTGGTAAGCGACGTTGAGAACGAGCTCTGGGGGGAGACACATTGACTGCTGGTGACTTGGTTCTAAGTCTCGCCACGTGAGCGCCTAACTTGGACTCCTTATACAAGGATGGGATACAACAAACACTAAAGGCCCCTCCTGCTGGACAAACCGCCATGGCAGTCGCAGGGCCCACCGACATCCCCCCAGAGCTTGTCTTCCACGTTGTCGAATGCCTCCTCCCCGTCAAGTTCGACGCATGGCTTCCTCGCTGTGATCGTCTCACCCTCGCACGGTGCTCCCTCGTGTGCACATACTGGTCCACCCTCTTCCGCTCAGTCCTCTTCAAGCGCCTGGAGCTCTGGGCAGAGAGAGACGTATACACTCTCCAGGCCTTCATCGACTCGCCCACAAAAAACCTCATCCACCGCCTCGTCCTCCATCCCACCCCGACCCGATGGATCCCGCTCATTCCCGCTCTGATACAGGATCTGCCAAATTGTCACCGGGTGGAGATGGTGCTGGAGAAACATTTCCTGGGGCACACAGCAGCGCCTTTCTTCAGAGCCCCCCGCTTCAGTCTCTCTTCTCCCAAATACGCACACTGTCCCTCTCGGACTACCACCTAGTCTCCTTCTCGGAACTCGCACAGTGCATAGCAAACATGCCTTTGCTTCAATCGTTCTTCTCCGATAACCTGACCTGGCCGGACGGCCCGCTGCCCCTCCATCCATCGGAAACAATGCACGTCTCCCCTGCACTTCGCCATATCGAGTGCCGCTATCAGCCTAGAAGTGACTTCTCGTCCTTGCCTTGGCTCTTTCTCTCGGATCCCCCTCGGCACAGTTACCCAGAAGATATCGTGTTTCCTCTCATCGAATCTCACGAATTGTCCAACATCTGTACATTCATGCAAACATGGGCTGCCACTAGTCTGCCCTTTCTAGAACCATGGTCCAACGATCCACCTCCCCCGCGCCCACTCTACAATCCCGTCATGACGCTCGAGCGTGACCGGAAAAGTGAAGAACAACTTCCCGAGCGCTGTGAGTACAGAACGTTTCGTTTACAAAAAAAATCGCTTTTGATATATCAAGTTCGTTCCAAGGGTATCTGGCGCTTAAATACGACCTCCAAGGCGTACAACCTCCAAGGCTGCGCGCAAAGTTCTTTCTCTGCGCCGCGACGATAGCAGGCCCTTTATCCGTACAACGCATACACACGGAATTGCCCGTACTACTCGCGACGTCCGACACATCCCTGGGCTCCCAGATGAAGAAAGCGGACGAGCTGTCCCTGCAATTCAAACAACTCACAGAGTATCGTGTTCTCCTCCGTGAGAGTGCTCGTTCATCCGAGAAAGAGGTGTCGCAAGCTGTACAGGCTGTGAGGGCACAAATGGCCCTCACGGAGCGTGCTGGGAAGTTGCTAGTGGCGATGGTCAGGTCTCAAGATATGTGACAGAGGGTGCGCATGTGATTCAATAAAATTGTACGTACGTACGTGGTCTTGCCCCTCCCTTCACGACGTAATGTCCCAGTATATTAGGGGCGCAGATGTATCCAGGGTAATCTGAGCATTGATCTATTGTCTCCTTGGATACAGTACTTGTGAGGTCGACACACCATGCTCGAAGCAGCTGCCTTGATCAATCACTAAATTCGACGACACAATTGGATGAGCGCTGGTGGGCATGTGGGGAGAGACGTACGCTTGAGTATGTCTGTTTACGCTTATGCATCCAATCATGCTTACCAGTACGGGTAGGGCTAGTGCACGGACCCAGGTTCTTGGTACGACAATATGATATACGAGGGCTGCAAGTTGTTGTGAGAGAGGGTGGGCAGGTGATTGTCAAAATTGTACGTACGTACTTGGTCTTGCCCCCACTTATCGCATCTTTCACGACGTAATGTCCCAGTATATAATTAGGGGGGGCTGATGTATCGAGGGCGATCTGAGTATTGATCTATTGTTTCCCTGGAAACAGCACTTGTGAGCGCAACACATCATGCTCGAAACAGCTGTCTTTATCACTTGGACGATCACTAAATCCGACGATAGTCCTCACAATTGAGTGAGCGCTGGTGGGCATGTGGGGAGAGACGTATGCTTGAGTATGTCTGTTTACGCTTATGCATCCAATCATGCTTACCAGGGGCGGACAGGGTCATTAGCAAAATACACGGACTACTAACGGTCGGGCTCGGTTCTTACTAGTATGACAATATATACCAGGGACCTCTGATAACCGGTGTCGGCGTTCAAGTTGTCGCCACTCCCATCAGCTCGGAATGTGATGATGTGACGGGGGAGCGGATGTCCTTTTGTCCATAATTTGGACGAGTCAGATGCGGAAGAGCTCAGGCTTGCGTGCAGGACTTCATCGCGACGATCACATCCAACGTCCTCACAGGCGGTGGCTCACACCACCGGGGATTTGTCTCGCTTCCTGTATCCGCGTTATCTGCAACATGGCCTCCCTTTAATTTCTAAACGCCCTACCACGCCGTCTAGAACCTCCTTGGGTACGAACGCTGTGCTTCTTTTCAGTCTTTCCGAATATTCTATTTTCTCACACTGTTGGATTTGTAGGCGTGCTTTCTTCGTTGCAAACCCTCTCGTATGAGTGTCACCGTCTGAGCGGGGCGGGGGGATTCAGGTGACGATCGTGAAGGTGAGAGGTCACAAAGACGCTTCTTCGCCTCTCGATCCTGTTATCACTGCCTGCCTCCCTGGCTGCCTAGATACTAGACGGCCCTCCACAGCAGAAATGAAAGAAACACAGGATGCACAAATCCATTCGAGCCATGACCATCCTGGACGGCTACACTATGGATAACGACTGTGCATTTCGTCTCCTCTGAAACCAAATTGCTGCAAGGTGAGTAGTATATAATTAATTTCTTTCCCCAACGAACCCTTCTCATCGCAATTCCGGTTTTGCTACTACCCACCTAACCCACACTCCCGAAACACATGATCTCGCGGTACAGTGAACTGGACGGGGCTCTAGATCCTCAAGTCACGCCTACGCCGCCCGTCGCGCCAGTAATAATACAGGCACACGCAATGCCACCTGCGCCAACGGCGGCTCCCCAGCAAAACCCTCAAGGGCTTCGGACGTAGTCGGCATCTTCCCGAGTGGCAGTGAGTGTGTCTCGATCACCTATTCTCGCTATACCATCCGGCTTATTGGAAACCTTGCGTCTATGCTAGGCTGAGCCAAAGGGTGCCCCTACTCCGGCGCACCTTCTTAGGTTCATGGCCTCACCCTAGCGCTACTAGGCTCCGAGGAGAGATATATTCCATCCTTTATATAGATACAGCATATTTGAGTGATAAAGTTACAGTGCAACAAAGTCAGTGTCCGTGCCTAGTCTATAGCACCTACCGTATCCCGGATTAGATAAATATAGGGGAAGGGATCCTCCAATAAATAGCGAATAAATAGTAAGTGTAGCAGTATCATGAGAAGGGGTGGTAGACGAATGGGTGTAGAATCATGTATTGATACGACGTAGATACGGTAATGGCTTTATACGGTGTCCACGGGAGTCGACGCTATGAATTGACAAAGTTGAGTTTTGCGGCAACGTCAAGCAATAGATTGAAATGCGCTCACGGGGAACGTATACTTGTTCCGATCTGTCCCACCCGATATGGTTCACACCGTCATAGAACGAGGCGACATCCATACCACATAGGTTGGATGCACGCTGTATGAGCAAATGATTCACGCGAGCACCAGCAGAGGCCCGTGCCATCAAACACCGCCGGAACTCTTGGGGTACTCCCTCAATCTCTGTGAAAACGAGCGATCCGTCGAGCCCTCCTTCTTGATAATCGTACGCAGATTGCCTATCACGCGGACTGGAATTCCCCAGTCTGAATTTGATGTCGACCAGGATCAAGGTCGTCAGACGGGGAAAGCGCACATACGCCGTATTCGACGGCTCTTGATGCTGCGGGAGAAGGATCGCAAGGAGGAGCCATATGTCGATATCAAATACGCAGAGCGTGTGGACATGCTGGAGGACGTTGAATATGTCGAACCAGTGCGCGATGGATGTGGGATGACCGAGTCCTCCGAGCAGATCCAGCGGACCTAGTTTCAGAAGTTGGGCCTCCTTCAAAGGGAAGGGGGACAGGAGTTTGGCCAGATGCTGTTCTGATTCACGACAAAGAAGTTTGATGGAGACGTCTGGTTTGGTGCTAGAGCTCTCGAATATGAAGAGAGACTGCTCGCTGGTCCATCCATGCAGCTCGAAAGCGTTACCTCCGTTGCCTATACACAAACATACCGCAAGCAACGTCTGGTGGGATAAAGGCCAGGCATCGACAGGTTGCGCTGCGATGTTGGCGAGGACGAGAGCGATGTCGGTTGAACCGAGCGAGCGGTAGCTAAACTCTCTCCGGCGGAAATTCTTCGTTCCGTCAAGAGATATTCTGCATCGATCTGACAAGACGAAGGCGGAGAGGATATCAGCGCAGTGCACAGTATGACCGATCACATCTAGATCGCGGAGGCTGGGAGGGAAGGTGATCCCAGATGGGACCGTCCCCGTGTAGTCGCTCAGGTCGATATGTAACTTGTGCAGACGAGATAAGTGGCTTAGGTCTTGCAAAAATTGCAAGTTCTCCTGCAAAGCATTGAGATTTCCCGAAGCGCCGCCTGAAGCGGTGTGAGCCGAACAAAGCACTAGGTGCTTTAACGACGGCCGCAGCAGCGGCTGAACAGATGCGGTAAGTTCACCGCGAATTTCCAGCCGCTCGAGATGGGGCATCACCCAATCTTTGCACAGTAGAGTGATGTTGGAAATATGAGGGGTAGTGAGGAAGAGCGAGGAGAGCATTGGCGCAGCCGTGGCTGTAGAGAACAAGAGGCTGAGATCGCGGACTTCAAAGCGACGAAAATGCAGTTCTAATCTCTGGATCCGGGCAATATGCTGAAGGGTATGACCCAAGGCACTGCTAGCCGCTGTAACGGCGTGACGAGATCCACCTTGGGAAGGATGGGCACGAGGATCAAAGTACGCGACCGACAGTGGGGCCTCCTTGGAAAGAGATAACAAACGAAGGGTGCTCGGGGTGGCGATTGGTATAATGTGCGACCATAGAGCGGAACATTGCAAAGCAATTGCGCGCCACCGTTTGCAGACAGCAGTAACCCGAACCCAAGAGTATACAGGAGTAAGTGCTGCGCGACTGTACGTCGGTTCTGCATGATGCTGGAGAGACCAATCGCTGTAGTGGTGTGTAGCAAGATGATGAAATATGTCCAACAGCAGCTCCGCCGGCAAAGAGTCGATGGTGGCGGATACTTTTGGAGCTACCGCTGAGGGACGAGAGAAGGGCTGTGAAGTTATAGGAGCGTCCGACAGCAGCTCTTCTGGCAAAGGGTCGGGGATAGCAGGTTCCTCTGAGGCTACCACTGAGGAACGAGAGGGGCTCTGTGTAGTTCTAGGAGTAATTGCAAAGAATTCATCGACATCACCATTGGAGGTCAAAGAGGTCCAGGGAAGAGACATGCAATTCGATATGCCTGCGGTGGGCTTAACGTGACTTAAGACTACACAGTGACTCTATATTAACTCATATCGCGGCGGGAAAAGATATAGACTTACAAGAGGATGCACGTTTCCAGTGACTGCGAGCAAGTCCTGCCAGCTGTTTCCACGACGGAGCCGTAATTGGATAGTCGGTACTTTTCGAATGTTGATGCTGGAAGGGGACGAGCTTAGCATCTGAGCGTTACAAGCAAAGGTCCTAAGTACCGATAGAGGCGCCCGAGGCTGTGCATATTCGGATCAACGAAGAAGGCTGTTACTGACCCGGCGGACCGGGACACCAGCGACTTTAACATGAACAAGTGCGCGGACTCAGAGCCAGGAGACGTGCTGCAATTGTTCTCGACATGCCAGGAGAAGAATGAAGTTTGCGAGGGGGCGTAGACGGCATGTATACAATCAGGTTACCGAGATATGGAAACCGGTGCTTTAAATTCCTGACGCCTGTTCAAGAAATGAACTGAAGGGATCACTCTCATTATTCTAAAGTCCGTGAAGTGTATTAAGTAGCTTCCAGGATAGAAGTTTAGAGCCGAACCTATTTCTCCTATCGAGAATATCGTTCCCCAGCGAAAGTAGGGAATGCCTCTCTGCTGACACGCCTTCATGAAATATCCGGTCGCATCATTAGGTACCCTGGCATGGCATTGTCAATTTGAAGAGTGCTTGCCCTATTCGAGTAACTGCGGAAAGCCCCTTGGAGGGCGCGAAGGAAGGCGGGGAAATCTGCGGTATTCGCAAGCCGTCCGTTACATACAAGACGCATGCCCGGATGTTTTGGGGGCTCCTCCGTGTATCCACCGTGTTGATTACGGCCGACATGAGCACCGCATAAGGACTCTAGCCGATCACTAGATGAACGTTGCATCGATATTCGAGCTACTGCGCGCAACTTGAAACCAGATAATGATTGTGAAGATGGATAGTCTTGTTACTCGCCGAACTTATGCCTGCATATATATGCTTCCGTATAGCCGCAGGAGTTAGGGCTTCAAGCCCCATATTATATGCAATTGCCACGGTTCTGTGATTTATATCGTCGCGAAGGATGTATTACGCAGGCGTAAAGTCCAAAAGTCGGCTTACTGGGTTACTATCTCAGAAATTTGTCTACGGCTCTGCTCATACTCCGTAATCGCCTGGGGCTGTTTTCAAGATGATATCTGCTCGCAGTCACGGTGGCATTCCGGCTTCTGTCCGCAGTTCAGCTATTTAAGTCACAACGCAGAAGACCGTGCAAGCAACAAAAACCTGCAAACGCGGTTAGCGGTTTTTTAAAATGCTGGCTAATTTGCATTTTCTTTTTACAATTTACACACCCGGCGTTATCTGCTCACCAACACTGTATGCCTGCAAAGCAGGACCTCGCCTTAGAAAACCGGTCTTGAAAAATATGTACAAGATAGTGGATAATGAGAACGGATAGTTGTACTGATAAGTCGGAAAGAATGATTTCAACTGAGATGAAGCGGAAAATATTAAACGATACGGCGCCTGAATTCGCCTGTTAATAAGCGCTGGATCAACTTGAACTTCGAGCTCGGGCTGCCACTGCAAATTTGTCTGAAAGAAATGCACGATTTGGTCGATATAGCACTGTTGGCTTTGATCAAGGGCGTATACTGAGACATTCCTACCCATCCGAATCAAACTCTTCTTCATCCGTGCAATTCTTCTCGTCTTCTTCCCTGTCATCGAGGATTGTTTCCTCTCCGTCCCACTCCAAGTGCTTTACGAGAAGAGCTAACCTATTCTCATCTGAGGCTGTGAAATTAACGGCATCCTGGATTACGAGCTGCGGCAGTTGTAATCCTCTGGACTTCCGCTTTCTCAATGCCTCCCCCAACACGGCTAAGAAAGTCAGCTCATCCTTTTGGCGGTAATATTCCTTGAAATGGACGCCTCGCAAAACTAGACGTTGTAAGCTGGGAAACATGGGCTTCCATTGCAAAATGGGCTTCGCTCCAGAAGGGCCTCCCGGCATGCTATTAGGACCGTCATGCTGTAGCATCAACACCGCTGGAAGCGTACGCGCGGCGAACGAGCGCACATCAAGAGTGCGCAATTTTTGCATCTGCATGAAAGCCTTCACCCAATCGTAGATCTCAAAACGTGCCAAGGGGTGGTCGGATATGTAAAAGGATGTTACCTCTGACAGTTTGATGGCAGAGCATAATTCCACGACTTGTATTATAGCGCAGCGCGCCGACCATTGATTTTCGAACTGACAATGCTTGCGTATCCCTCTGTGGAGCGAGTCTACTGTATGTTCTGAAGTCCAGCCCTGCATAACTAGAGCGGTTTCTCCGGATTTTGAGCTTCGCAAGGACAGACTTTTGAGCGGCAACGGCGTTCCTATGGTACCGACGCCATTGAGTTTATCTGCAATCGCGGAAACGAAGGCAGTGGATGAGCCTCGGAAATAGCCGACGACGTCCTGAAAGCCGATGCACGAGATAGACGTATCACCGGGGAAAGTAACACGACGCAGAAAACGTGCACATAAAGCTGCGGAGTTCCCGCCGGCGGAGAGTCGCATAGATCGGAGATGGGGTAATGCCACGTTCTCGTCGGAGAACATAGAAATAGTGTTGTGCATATCGAGGAACTGGAGTTCTAGAGTTCTAATCGAGGGCATCTTGACAAGACTCTGATACAATATTTCAAGAGAGTCAATGTTCATCGATGACAAAGATAGGTGCCTCAAGGAGGGGCAAAACATTTGTTGAACCTTCGTTAGCGGATGTCCTGATATGACAAGCCGATTGAGGTGAGTAGCTTGTGTTGGAAAAGGAGGGTCTACAGGAGATCCCAATCCAAAGGGTTCAGTCAGCGTAAAATTTCGTAGTTTAGGTGCTGTTCCTCCAAGAGTCCCGAAGTGTTCGACGAGGTGTGCGGCAGACACAGTGAGGTTTAAGTTTCGGGTACGATGAAGCTGAGCCAGAACGACTGACAGCGAGGTAAATCCGGAGAGCGTGTGTGCTGGCAAATAGGCCTGGACCACAAGGGACGTTTGTCGTGAGCGCCGTAACATTTCGTCAACGCATTCAGGCATTGTATAGGGCCCCACCGTGATGTGACCCCACATCCTGGGTAACTGTAGTACAATCTCTCTCCAAAAGCGGCATACGTGGCCTATCCGAATCCAAGCATATGCTCCAGGCGAAGATCTATGGAGAAATTCGTAGACTGAGGGACACATTCCCATTGCGTAGTATAAGAAGACCTCTTCCAGTACTTCAGGCGGAAAGCGTCGATTGATGGGGGAGAACATGTTCCAACGAAACTTCAGGTCACATATTGTGCGGTAATGCTGGTCGATAGCTGCTTCAACCTCCTGTTGGGTCTCAAATTCCATGGAGGATGATTGAGGGCACTGGCCGATTCTGAAGCCATGTCCGCGTCAGATAACTCTAAGCTCCACCGAATGATGAATCAAACTCGTACGTGGGCTTGTCTGTTTCTCTGTTTCTGTTATATTCGCTCCTATAGTTTTGCTTCAACTAAGAGGCTCTAAGCAAACTGACGGAAATCCCCAAACAACCCGAGATCCCCCACAGCGCCGGAGGTAAGATTAGATAACGGAAACATTCGGAACGAAGTCAAATCTAAACAAACACCCATATCTCGGCGTGAGTCAGATTAAATATGCCATCGTTTGAATTACTTACCAAATTTATCGATGGTTTCTTAAGATTGAGGTGTGAATAACTATCAGAAAATTCCAAAGATTCTTCATGGGTAGTATACACCTGTAACCTCAAAGTAGCTCTAGTCATCGTCAAATTCAATTTCATTCACTGCGTCCCAATCGGCGTCGTCCTCGTCAAATTCATCGGGTTCAGGAGGCCGCCAAACAACCGGATCCCCCATCTCTTCCACGCCATCCCAGCATAGTTCTCGAACAGTTTCTCGCATCGTTTCTACGTCTTCTGGTGTCAAATTATAACAACGGTCAAGCACCAGGGTCTCAACTGGCGACCCCCGGTCTCTACGCGTTTGAAGACGCTCCATGAGGTAGCCCAGCTCAGTGACGTCCGACTCCTGTCGGGGATGATGAGGAAAACTGACATTATGAAGATGTATGGTCCGGAGGTTGGGTAAGAAGACGTGTTCAGAGTGTTGTTCCTTCCGGGTGTAGATCAACCGTAGAAGCTCCCTAGACGTCCACCCGGTGACGTGTAAAACCTCCATCCCACTCATTCCGGACAACGCGAGTCTGAAATCAGTGATAAATGCATACCGGTGCATGGCGCCGATGTGGAGTATTCGTACATGGGGGATATCGACAGATCCTAGAACGCTCTGGAGGATGGTGACCCATTGACTCCACGTAAGGAATACTTCGTAGATATCGAAAGACATTAGGAGATCTGAGTTTTGCTCTTGGATAGCCCGGTACGACTGCGCAGTCTTCCACAGCCGAAAATCGACGTTATCGCAGCCACGACCTTCGACGGAGAAGGTCACCATAGGAAAGTATTGGCCACCGGTACCGGCGCCTGTCAGACATTTGGCTACCAATGGTCGCAACGATTCCAACTGACTGGGTAAATTGCCGTCCGGAGTAAACTTCATCTCAACGGTGGCTGTGTGGGGGAAAGAGAGCTTGCTGAGGAGAGTGAGGGTGGGGAGAGGTCGGCTGCCTAGCCACAATGTCCGCAGATTTGGCAAACGAACCACCGGTACTAGGGACATGTCCCGCATTGGATCAACTCCTGGCTCCATATCCTGAAGATGGAGTACTTCAAGCAAAGGCGATGCTCCTAAAACGCCCAGAAGTTCCGGTAGTGTCTCAGCCCACGGACCGCGGGAGGTCCATTTGCATTGTTTGAGAAATTTCAGGGCATCAGGATACATGAGGTCCTTGCATAAAAGGTACGAATCGGTGAGCTCTAGCCGTTCGAGGCGTTCGGGCATCCCGCGAAGGAGACGGGTAACTATTGGGGTCCCACCTTTGGGCCCATACCAATCGAAGTGAGTTGTCAACACTACGGACCGAAGCATTGTTGTGCGACGTTGTTGCCAAGCCAACTCGAATGTTTCGTAACCGACAGCGAACCGCGGATATCGGATTTCCAGATTCCGAATACGATGGCTTTCTTGAAGAGCGAGAAGAAGTGCTTCAATCCGCCTGGCGGCTGGGAGGCGTCCAAAGGTGGTGCTACTGCTCGCAGAAGCATTGCTTACATCCAAAGGCAAACTCTTTGAACGATGCAACCACTCCTTCACCGCATCCGAGCGAAGGATATCGATGTGTGTCCACAGTCGTGAATACGAGATTGCCAGTGTACGCCAAGCGTGGCAAATATGGGTTACGCGGAGCCAGGCATTCCGAGGAATTTTATCCTTCCTGGCTAGATTTCTCGCAGAAAGTCTGCAAATATCGGCATATATAATGAAGACTTCCAGAAGGATTTCTGGAGGAAGGCGGGATATAGGGGCAAGTTTATTGAGCTCAATCCTGATATCGGCGATGGCATGCTGATGTTTGAGGATTTCGGCTTCCTGTGAAGAGATGACTAGCATGTGTTCTGAGATGGATGTGTCCATTTTGGACCGAATCTCCTGAATGTCGGATGCAAGCATCATGCGGCTTAAGATGTCGAAATAGTGAACCCGAGTGTCAGACAGAAGACCGAGATAGTCTAGAAGAAGTCCAAGTACCTTTTGCATAAAAAGTCACTCAGAATGGGTAGCAGGTCCGAACAGATGAGGAGCTTTGAACGTCGAGCTTGACCGTGGTGATGGTCGCGTACTAGTCCGATGAGGCACTCCAGCGGATTCCGAGTCAAGCACTTGCTCCGGCTCGGACCGCCGGGCCGAGACGAAAGCAAATTCAGGTGTGGTATATGCATATATCTTCCTTCGGGATAAGTGCGTGAGGTATGTCAAGCAATCATTTCACGGAATAGAATGGGTATTCCAATGAATTCAATAGTAATGCTGAAATTCTGCAGGCAATCTCACATCTCAAATGCCACCTCAAGCGTGCTTTGCCCCGATATCAAAAGTCTTCGTCGTCAAATAGTGTACAGGAAACCAGTCCGGAGGTGTCCAACTGGCCCCTGTAATATCAGCCTTAATCATACCTGCCACCGCTTCCGCGCTGAAGGGAGGAACAAAAGTCAGCAAGTACTGCAATCAGAGTGAGCAACCGACACATACCACGCGAAAGCTCTAGGCATTCCGTGGCCGGTGTAGCCCGCAGAAATGTATTGTCCTTTGTAGTTTTTTGTGGAGGATCCATCTGCGGGGTTCACAACCGGCCCAACCTACAAACACAAGTCAGAGACTGATAGTAGGCGCATTTGATGAAGTGAGAGCTCACAAAAGGCTCGTGGGACTTCGTATAGCCCATTATACCGGTCTATGATTCGGGTCAGAATATCACTATCGTCAAATAGATTATGTTGATCTCACCCATTCCATCTCGGGCTCAATTTCTTTCTCGAATTTACCGGGGAAAACAGCGGGCAAGAAGTCCCTGAGGACCTTACCCACATCTTCATTGACTACTGAGTCGTCCGTCTCATAAAACTCGTATCCTTTCCCTTTCGCCGCCTCCCGACCGCCACCTAAGATCACCAACTCGTTCGCATTCTCGTCGCTAGGCTTATGTGGTCGAGGAAACCAGTATTCAAACCCGTCGTTTCCAATGAAACCGGATCGGTTTAACAGAGAAAAAGGAGTTGCGCGCACAGCGATGATTTGTCCGCGGGTGGGAACAATGCCTTCTGGGCCGTGCATAAATGGCAGCAGGTGTGACGCATAAGCGTTAGTGGCATGCAATACGTATGAGCACGAAATGTCCCCGCGAGGTGTTGCCAAGGACCATCGGCGGCGCGAGCCCGAATGGTGAATTGGAGACATGCTAGTAACCGGGGTGCGGGTGTGTAGCGAAAGCGAAAAGTTACCTGAAGCGTTCTGCGCGAGGTTAAACAGCACGCTAACCAGCTTTAGGGGCCATAAATTGTTTCCAGGGATACGAACTGCTGGATATGAAGCACCATATCGCTGTGAAATTGTCAGATAAGAGCCTTAATATGCAGAAGTAAAACGTACTGCATGCACTTCATCTTTACTCAGCCATTCTACATCATCGAGCTCAATCCCTGCTGCTTTGGCTGAAACGTAGTCTGCCCAGGCTTCTTCGTACTCCTGCGTTGTAAATAATAAGATCGTGCGGCCACCTTGCACGAAATCTACATGATCTTCCAGCTTGGTTTCCTGAAGGATATTGAGGATCTGACCGACTGTGTACCGTTCAATTGCCAGGCCGCGCAGAGCTTCATCCTTGCCATAGAGCTGGTTAAGCCAGTTGAACCCACGGTAAGCATGAGCAGTTAGGTGTCCTCCATTTCTACCTTGAAGATTTATAATCGTCGTTAAAATCCAAAGTGAACTTGGAATATAGGCCTGCATACTTACCCGTCGCGCCAGAACCTGTCCAATCATTGTGAACTGACCATTAAGCATGCATATGGAAGGCAGGGGCTAACAGAACTCGCGAGCCTCTAACATGACAGCCTTTATAGGACTCTCCATATCTTCATTTACCAACGACTTTGCCAGATGGTATGCTGCAGATACGCCTGTGATTCCTGAGCCGATAATGCAGATGTCTGCGTCGTCCGTGAGAGGGCCTTCGCTGCCGTGTGTTGGGCTTGGAGATACGCCAGGAGAATGTAACCAGAATGAATCTGTTGCATTAGATACTGGTAGAGTTGGAGGGGACCTAGTTGCGGGTTGCTCTAGGACGGCTTGATGCTCGGCGCGGACATTCAGAGGGACTGGTATTGCCAGCATGAAGATTAAGATTCGTCCAAGTCTTTGAAAGAACATGCAATTCGTGCGAGATATAATTCAGCGAAGCGAGACTAGTGTGTAAGACCCGAAAGTTAGGTGGTAGGCTGTGGTAGGAAACCGAGGCGAGTCGATGAAGCGCCCGAGATTGCTCGATGCATTTAATGAGATTTATTTCACGGAAAATCGATGATTTAGTATATATATATATATATAATGATATAAAACGGCGATGCTTGATGACTCTAGACGACTACAAGGTATCGAACGCATCTAGTACTGAATAATACCACGTAGTCGGCGTCGGCATCGCCCCTCGTAAGCTCATCAATTAAGCCTTGAGTGTTGTTCAAAGATATTGATCATCTTCTCTAGGACGAGGCTATTAAGGGCGGCAAGGCTGCTCCTCTCAGGCTGCGGAGATGGACCACAGCCATACTAGAAATGCACGACGAACCCGCAAAAATGTATGCTGAAGTGAACTAAGGCACACGAACTTTGTGTGTTGAATTGAACATTACACTGTTTGTATATCAGCCTGCAAGTGTCAGATAAAAGTATTGTATGGAAGGGAAGAATACTGACATTGATGAACCAGGAAGCGAGAAGGTATTGAAATGGCCTTCTGTATGCTCGGCGTTGGTGGCCCATTCATCTGCGCCCAAATTATTCTCTTGCATCCCATTATTTCCGGTAATTTCAGGGTCATCGCCATGACCATCAATTTTTATCTCTGCATAATCCCATTCTAACCACTTGACCGCGATTTGCAATATACTCACGTCCTGGGGAGCAAAGTTGACTGCGCGAATCAGCTTCAATCTTGGTAATGTCATATTTCTCTTCTTCCTCCCTTTCAAAACTTGTTCCAGCGTCGCCAGTGGCATAGCATTTCCGTCATACTTCCAGGGATATTTCTTGAGGACGACATCATGCAAGACCAGCCGCTCGAGCCTAGGGAGTATAGGCTTCCAGGGAGCAGTACGTCTCAGGCGCCTAGAAGGCAGACGATGCTTCA
Organism: Hermanssonia centrifuga; assembly: GCA_001913855.2. Taxonomy (NCBI): domain Eukaryota; kingdom Fungi; phylum Basidiomycota; class Agaricomycetes; order Polyporales; family Meruliaceae; genus Hermanssonia; species Hermanssonia centrifuga. The sequence continues at coordinate 19,378 of MLYV02001198.1, forward strand.
TTGTTTTGCCGTCCTGTTGCAGCATCAACAACTCGGGAAGTGTCTCCCCAGACAGACTCCCCACAACTAGAAGTTGTGTCAGGCTGTGCATATGCTTGAATGCCTTGACCCAGTCCAAACACTTGAGGTATATTGACTGCCTGGCTATGTAGAGGGACGATACCTGGGAGAGACGCAAGGCAGAGCAAAATTCCGCAAGCTGTGTCGTAGAGCAGCCTACGAAGAATTCGATGCTGAACTTGTATGGAATCGGCTCGCTCTCGAGAGATTCTACGGGGTGTCTAGCAGTCCATCCACGGATAACCAAATCCATGCCTTTTGAAGCGCTGTTCCGTACGGCCAGAGACTTGAGATGTTCAGGAGTTCCCAGCGTGCTCACTCCGTTTAGCTTGTCCACAACCGCAGAAACGAAGTGGCTGAATTCAGCGGGGGTCATCACATGACATGACTGTCCACCAGCGATACCTTCAACCAAGATGGATGCCGAGTTTGGGAAAGTCGTATGGTGCAGGAAAAGTGAACAGACGGTAGCGCCACCACGGAGTTCCAGGTGTTTCAGATGCGGCAGGGCCAAAATCTCAGTAGGAGGCGTGTCTAATGGTTGCGTGGAAGGATGACCCGGTAAACGCAATCTGAGGGTTTCGAGAAGGGTTGTTTCCTTCAATACCGCCGGCAGCAACTCCGAGGAGTAAGGAGGAGATATAGAGAGAGATAAGTTCCTGATGGAAGGGTAGATTGAATGTCGAATTTGCTCGATTTTGTACCCCGACAGGACCTGTCGGTAAAAGAACCGCCGCTACAGACAGCCCAGAATTGAGCCCAGCGCTCATGGAGAGCGCTCTCAGCAGAGGTGCATTACACTCAATCGCTTGAATATGATCGAGAAGAGAGATTCCGACGATCCTGAGGTCCATGCTACATATACGATGCATTTGTGCTAATATAGCCTGCACCGAACGGGACATGCAGACGGCGTCGACTTTCGCATGAACCTTGACAACAAGGGGGGCCTGTTGGGATCGCGATAGCATCTCCCGAATGCACTCATATTTGGTGGTGTCTGTTACTACGATCCTGCTCCATATTCTCGGCGATGCTAGCGCAATCCCCCTCCAGGGATGGCAGACACGGCAGATCCGGATCCATGCATATGGCTCGCTCAGAGCCTCGTGACGATCATGCAGCGGTTTGTGATCTGCGCGACACATACTTCCGATGTAGTGTTGGAAGACCTCTTCCAGTAGTTCGGACGGTAGGGCTTGGTTGTTTCGACAGATGGCGTTGCGCTGATGCTTCAGCTGGAGTATATCAAGGTAGTGTTGCTCGATGGCTAGATCGATTGTTGATGTGTCTTGCAGTCTAAGATCCAACATGTTAGCCTCCTATTCAGGTTCCAATGAGTCGATCGGTGAATGATCCCCACGTAAACGGCTCCCTCGACATCCTGATCGATCGCTACAACGGTATAGTCCTGAAGGCCATGTAGGTCAAACAACGAAAGCACACAGAGGTAAACCTGCACATACCGTGAATAAGTAACAGTTGAGAGCAAGGCCCCAACAGGACTGGGGAATATCGTGCACTGCCATGTCCGATCCGGGGATGGCCCTTGCCTCCCCAAAACGTCACGTGATGTCCGCCACTTAGACTTCCCCCCAGAAATTGAAAATCTCGACTTGAAGATTTGAATATATGCATCGATAACAATATAAAGCAAAGCAGTAATAACATAACTCACTGGTCCGCTAATATTCCAGCAATACTACAGATAGAGATCATCACGCAGCGGACGAATTGGACACAGACATACCCCTGCCATGGTACCTCACAAGACCTCTTCCAGGGAACCTGCCTCTTCGCCCCACTCCGAGACCCCTAGGAGGCATCGGTGGTCGACTGTGGAGAGGGACCTGAGAATTCTCGCCTTCCGCTGTGTGTCTGCCTACACCGTGTCCATTCCCGCGGCTTCGAGGCGGCATCATACTGCCTCTTCGCCCCCGACTTCTGGCTGTAGAGCCAGAAATCGCGTTCTCGTTCGCGGCATCGACTTCCATGGACTCATGCGTATGATGGCGAGCTTGTTGGCTATGACCGCTATGTGAGAACCCTTCTCTTTTTCCGCCACGACCAAATCGAACTGTGGCAGGGACGAGCGAAAGCGTATTCATTGAACTGGCAAGGTGATCCAAGGTGCCACCCTCGGGCTCATCATCGTCATCTTCTTCTATCAGGGGACCATCACGTATCCGCTGGACGGATTGTCGCGTTTTGTCTGCCTTGGTATCTTCGAGTAGGGTATCAATAGTATCTTCGTGCCCAGACACAACTGCACTTTCGGCTTCATCACCCTCCTCTTCACTTTCTCCCCGTTCGCGTGCTTTCCATTCGCCCCGGATCATACTTGCTCCCTCTCCCCACTTCTTCAGCAGGCCTCCGACGCCTTTGTTCGTGACGGCAAAGAAGTATTCTTTGGGATAGCCGTGCGCCTGAATGAGATGTAATCGACGGGCTTTAGGTGTCAGAAAGGTACGTTGGCACGATACGAGGTGGCACGCAAACTGTAACGTTGAAGGACCGAAATGTAAATGCAGGGATCAGTTTTGTGAAGCCCGCAAAGGGACGGTTCTACCTACAATTTTCTCCCCACGCTCTCTGCGTACCGCTGCAATAGGGTCATGACATTCGGTTTGATGCTATCAGTCACATTAGTTTCCTGTTCAGCCATACATTCCAATGAATCTATCCTCACCAGTTCTAATAATCTTGCATCAGGAAAAACGCAGCGACATCCTCTTTCTTCGCAGACATGAGCGTGGTACTTGGCATAGTGTGCCTCAAGTTCCTTCGTGTTTACAAGATGAGTGGGTTTACTTGGCGGATTGCATGTCGGAGGAAGAGTACAAAGCAAAGGGTGGGTGGAAGATTCACCGGCTGAACTCCTCGTCCGCGCAGATTTCGATGTTGGTTCCGGTGATGGAGAACGAGAAGAAAGTACGCTATTAGGTGAACGGGGTCGTTTAAAGGACATGAAAGAAGGCGGTCGCAGCTTGGTCGTGGTGGTGGTGTGTTCGAGTTTGAGGGAAGTAAGGTAAGTAGTGGAGATTACAGTCGTACTTATATTATAAGTACATATCTATTATTATTTGCTTACGCAGCTAACCAGCATTGGCGCGGGCCGGGAGCCGATAAGAAACTACTTACATCACAATTATTGAGTCTCTCTTCGGCCTCAGGCTCGCTCACCGTCGACCGCTTTCAAGTTCTATCCCAAAAACACTTCTGCGACTGGCATTCTGAGACAAGTCGCAGTAAAGATGTTTTTTATTGTGAGTGTACCTGCGTACATAACCTGCGGTCTTCTTCAACAACTCGCCTCCAGAAAGAACTCTCGCACACCATCTTGCTTCATCCGTCCTACTTTGGTCCCCGGATGCTCCAATACCTAGAATCCAAACTCTATGCCGACGTTGAGGGCACTTGCTCCGGTCAATTCGGATACATCATAGCGGTTGTCTCTATCCTGGATATTGGTAAGGGCATGGTCCTTTCGGGCAGCGGGCAAGCCGAGTTCATCACGCGGTACCGCGCAATTGTCTTCAAGCCGTTTAAAGGCGAGGTGGTAGATGGTGTCGTCAATAACGTCAACAAGGTATGTCCCGCCTTGTTTGATATTTGCGACCGGTGGCAGGAACGCAGGCGTAGATGGGATTCTTTGCGGACGTAGGACCGTTGACAGTCTTCGTGTCTCATCAAGTGCGTGACCGTTTTATTCTTCGACTTTTCTGTTTCTCACCTTTCAATACATAGCTTATACATCCTGATATGAAATTCGACCCGAACTCAAATCCGCCGTCGTTCGCGTCAGACGAGCAGGTGGGCCGTAACTCACGCGTCTTACCCCTCTTATACTAACTGTCCGCAGATAATTGAGAAGAACACAAAAGTTCGGCTAAAGATTGTAGGAACCCGTGTCGATGCCACGGAAATTGTACGTCCCAGCTTTCGCATTTCCTATATTTCTGAGGTTGAATGCCCCCCTGGTAGTTCGCAATTGGAACAATAAAAGAAGACCATCTAGGAGTCATTGATTAATTTTATATACTCCTTATTCTTGCACTTCTAAACTGCTGTCGTTGCTGTCGGTTCATGTAAATCTAATATCCCCTGTCAAAATACCCATGTCCTGACGATGAGTGTTATACTAGTGGCTCAGGTGGTTTATTCAGAGCACGTCTGCTACCCCACTGCTCTAACATCGTTTGAGGTGCGAAGGTATCAATAGTGTCAATTATTGCCAGCGATTAGTAGCTCGGATATGTCTATAAAGCCCTTCTTCCTCCAGATTGACATAATGTTGTTGAACAGACTGATAGCAACGCATGGCGAGATTGTTGTTGTGGTACTACAAGTACTAGTACGTGAGATCAATCGACAAGTAAGTCTTCCTTGCCGTCCCACTCGAGCTGGATATTCCACCTCCGAGATTGCTGCTCACTCAGTGGGACAACAGGTTAGTGACATTGATGCCAAGAATATATTACAGAACACTGAGATTTGAGGAATATAATTTTCAGCAGAAACTACCCCCAGTTTCAATAATAATATTCGTCCGAGTAATATTCGTCTTCATCTTCATCTTCATCTTCCTCCTTGGTAATCAGCGTTTCCCTGCCATTCCAACTCCTTCACGCTGGACCTGAGTTTGCGCAAATCTGACTCAACAAGTTTGATAGCATGCGTGATAGTGAGTTTCTCTAGTTGTACTCCGCGCGACTTCCTTTTACTAAGAGCACCCTCTAGCATCCCCAAGAAGGAATATTTGTCGTCGTCGTCGTCGTCGTCGTGCCAGCTATGTTTGAAGCGGATGTGAGCCAGTCGGAAATCGGAGATGGCCAGGCGTTCAAGGCGGGGTAGGTCCTTCGGCACAGGGATCCTGGCGGATGAATCCTTGGATGGGTGACTGTTCACCAGAGAAATCTCGCGCAATAAAGGTGCAGCAACCTCGATAGTAGCGGACTGCTGCAGTAGGGTTGAAGCAGAGACTCGAAAATTGAGGCTGGAGATACGATGCAGCTCTGCGAAAACCAACGGGGTGACCGCCGTTCCCCTCATTGAGTCACCTAGGTTGATCTTAACCAGTAACGGGACCTGACGCGAGCGAGACAACATCTGTTGGATACATTCCGATGTGGTAGACGGGTTGACCACAATCTGATTCCATAACCTAGGTGCGCATAACCCTATCTCCCTCCATAAATGGCAGACGTGGCAAATCTGTATCGATTTGTACCAGTACCGGTATGGACTCGATAAAGTAGAATCCTGTAGCCGAATGTCGAATCGTCGCTTGTCCGCGATGTAGAACAGGAAGACCTCCGTAAGCAGCTCAGGTGGCAAACGTTTGTTTATTAGGGTGAAGGTGTTGAGATGACGCTTGAGTCCGATTATCTCTCGGTGACGCTGTTCTATGGCGGCCTGCACTTGATCAGGGATATGCAAACCAGCGGTAGCAACAGTGATTTCGTGCATCGCTCTGGCGAACCCACTGTCAGAGATATAGTTTACGTAAAGAAACTATTATTTCGTATTTCCTGGTCCTGCAACGTTCATTATGCGTAAATTTTGTGTGATGATTGCCACTTCAACTCGAAATTAGCCATTCCGCAAACAACCAGCCGAGGAATGTGAGCACACCCAGAGATTTAAAAGAAGAGTATTGACTCTATCATATACTCAGGGGGCAGATTGTGAGTGATTGAGAGTGATGACTTTACTAGAAAAGGAGTGAAGAACGAAGTTCAAAAACTTTCAATGAGGGTGCAAGTCTAGGCTAGAAATTCAGAAAGAAAAAAAGTCTCTAGAAAGACCCCGAATACTATGCAACTGGTGTCAGGTACAAATAACCAATATTTCGGGAAGAACCCCCTGACACTGCACACGATCACTGCCAGAAATTCGGAATCATCTGCCAGTGCTACGATCTGCTATCGTTGCTTTGTTTGTGATGTACCACCGTATATACATGTACTTCGAACTACTTCCTCCAGGTCTCACGGTCGCCAAGGGAGACGTACCCGAAAGCAGACCTTTCGTTCACCAACTGCTCTTGGTGGCCTCTCAGCTACTACGGACTATAGAAATACTATTGTACCTGATTACAGTAGTATCATCGCACCCTGCTCTCATGGTGCGTCAGACGCGTAGATCAAATACATATATATACAGAAGGAACTCCAGGAACGTCCGAGATGCATACACTGATAACAAGACAGCAACAGGAATCATCATACAATAATAATATTAATGGCTTTCGATGCCAAGCACTGCGTACGATCACGGTATTTTCGGCCTGACCTACTCTTCGTCTTCGAACCTCAGGATCTGTGCATCTTCATCGACGGGTACATGTCTATATCCTCTTCGTGCACGGAAACCAGTCGTAATCGAGCCGACCCTCGATGAGGCCCACTCCCATGCAATACCGCCAAGACCGATGAGGAACCACGGAACGGATGCAAGCGTCGCTAGAGGGCCGGACTCGCTGTACGATCTCGATACATCGGAACCTGGAAGGCGGATCGTTCTGAAATGATAACAATATCAGTTCACATCCAACTGAGGGACAAAGCTGCTTACCCTCGGGCAAGGCCGCTGCGTCGATAATACCAGTAACCGATAAGTGCGGTGAACGCAAAGGGTATCACGAGGACGAAGAACCAGAAGAAAAACCCATGACCCTTCAGACCCGGACATCTATGCGCGGTACCTTGGTCAAGGCGGTTCCCTCCTTCGCAAGACGAGTACGACATCAAGCGGTATGCAGTACGCTCGTACCAAAATTCTTCATCGCCTCGACAAGAGTCGTCATCTGGACGGGGCGCCAATCCTTCCCCTAATACGCACTCGCCCTCTGCATTTCTTCTGTAATTAAACTCGCTGCAGAATTATGAGAGACAGGTTGGAAAGATAGACAAGGCGACGCACCACTCAAAATCGGCAGGGGTGCATTCACAGTTATGTATAACTTGCGCTTTATTTCTCTCCAGTTGCCCGACTACACAGTTCGCTTCTCTCCGACGGCGATGGTAGAGTGTCTAAATGATTGTCAGTATTATATGAGGCCAATATGGTGATACGCTTACCTGACGTCCAAACAAACACTGCTCTTGACGCTCCTCACTGGGACTCCATAACTCAAAGTCATCATGGTTCGGGTCATCAGGGTTTAAAATGCCTATTGGCGGATATAACGTTAATAGTGTGACCAAGAGGTCATGATAGGCACATGCTCACATTGTCTTGATGTCAGAGCAGTGAAGTCAATATGAATAGCAACTGCTGCTGCTGGTGCACGAGGATAAGAGCCCATGAGGATAAACCTTCGGCTAGTATCCGAAGGCACAGTAACGATGGCCTTCACGCGGACCTTTTCATCTGTAAACCGATATTCACGCCAATGAAGGCCTTCGTCAGTGCTGAACGCGGAGAGCAGCATGAGAATAGCCATCGTTTGTGGGTATGGCGTTAGAGGCGTCCGTCGTGGACTGCTTGCGAGCACGCTGAGTGAGAGGCCGATCCTTCTCAGTGGGACCTTGAGAGTAGAACGGACATGGTCGCGCTGAGGACCGTTCCTCTAGCGGTTTGCAGCAGACTATCGAAGGTTGGCCTGGAAGAAGGCTCATTGCTCAGTATGTGGCCATTGAGAGCTCGAGGACATCGTGACGGTCTTTTTCTAAAGCGTTCGTGGAGAAACGTCGGCGCTTGAACTCGGAAATATACGCTCTTTGTGCTACGTAGCCTATACCGTATCCACGATGGCTGCAAGATGTTCAGTCTGCTTACAAGATTATACCGGATCCTCCAATATCATAGCAACAGCCTGTGGTAAGGTTTGTCCATTCCGATACTGAGCAAGACTGACTGTTGGCCAGGACATATCTTTTGTGCCCCTTGTGCGCGAAATCTTGCTGGTGCAAGATGTCCCTACCGCTGCTTTAGATCCGCCCTTCTGGACGCCGATGAATTTCTTCCAGTATACCTCTCACTTTCTCCAGCAGACACGACCCTGTACAAGGGAGTCCGCATCATGTCGTGCGTAATCATCTTGTTCCTTTTCACACTCTTGGTTCTCACGTCTGCAAAGGGGTCAATATGCAGACACGATGCTTAAATCTAATATGTTAGCTGAAGAGGATATGCTCATGAGTAACACACATCACCAACTCGCGCTCTTAGCCTCGCAAGAAAGCACCATAGCTGCAGATCAACGAATGGAGCTAGAGTTACAAAAGCAAGTCGAGCAACTCCAACAGCAATACTATGCAGAATTGGATCGGATGTCCTTCTTGGAGAATACGCTTCACAAACTTATTAGCTCAAGTGAAGTGCATTTCAATCACTGCCGTCAGTCTTGACTAATTTTCTATATGTCATAGATCAGTCGGCTGGATCTTGACAACAGAGCTATCGGTTGTAATCGATTCGCCAGTAGGCTTTGATTCTCCTAAGTGCATCCTCAATAGCACATCGGCCCGGCCTGAATGAAATCAATGACCGAATTATTATTCCCGCACATTAAATAGTTCTCAAAAGTAGACAAAGCTACCAAGGACCGATTCTCAACAGAATGAAATTTCTACGCGCTTGAAGAATGTGCTCGAAACTAAACAATATCAGTTTTTATTCTCTAATCTGAATTTGGAGACTTTGATACTCATAAATCCCCAAAATCAACGAAAATCAACGACACCTCTGTGGCGAGTCAAATTTCCACCTAGGCTTCTTCTACAATACAACCACCTTCGGAAACCCCCATTACCTCCGTCGGCGCGTTATGGTCCAGTTTTCACCCGTGTTCCCAAAATACTTTCGAGTCACAATCATCTTTGCCAGAAAGTGTGTGAAAAACAATCGGAAACTTGGCATTAGTCAAGAACGGCGACCCGATATACGCAGTGGTGACTTTGGGTTTGCCATGAGGTTCCAGTTCACTCCTGTAGAACCGGTCGTTGGGGAATTTCAGGATGATTGGACAAATATGGTAACCTCGTGTATTACAGTCAAAAGTATTATTATAAGGTGCTGGCAGGAGCACAGAATCATGACACAAAGAAATGAATCCCAGGTAAGGATCAGTTTCGAAACAATAAGAGAGTGGAATCAAGAAATCTCATTCTGGAGTCTGTCTCGCACCGCCTGGCCTTTGTATGTGACATACGTATGCTTCAATACCCAACTGGGCCGTGACGGAGATGGAAACCATAGAATGCGATCAGAAATACTAGGATGGGGCAGACCTTTGACAGCAGCAACCCACTGATTCCCAGAATCACACAGCCAACTTTGAACAGAGCCGGTGCCTTTGACTGTATATATGAACAGGTCCCCAGGTTGCACTGAGCAGGCAGGAGGGTGCACCAAAGGCTGCTCACCAGTCATGCGGTACCAACAGGTATAGCCTGGCCGACCTCCTTTGAAAGGATGTATCTCTCTCCGTGGCGTCATCGAAGAGGTTTGCGTGGCTGTCAGAGATAACTGTTGCCCTGTGGTACATGGCGACGCTACCACTGAAGAGGAATTAGCTGCAGGGGGTTGATGCCGCGAGGATCGTGACGTAGGTGCATTCATAAGTTTGGCAACCAGGTCGATTTGGACGGGACGGGATGTCAAACACTCCGAGGTGTCAGAACACTCCGATTGACCGCGAGTACAGGGTGTTGGTGGCGGAGGGTCTCCATTGAAAGGTGCAGCGGAAAACTCCCCCATTGAATTGGGAGTATTCGATAGTGCGGACCTATATAGTAAATTATTCGTTTGATACTATAGTACATGTTTGGGGCCACTCACATTATCGATTCCTCGTCCACGTCCATGGCCGTATCTTTGTGCGCCACATCAGGCATTGGAAATCGTCGCCTATTCATATATTGTTTCTACATTATTGTTAGTTTGGCATCTACCCGTAGTACTGTATTCACACCTTCCATTTAATTCGTGCCGCAGTTCCAATAGCGTCACCAGGACGACTTGAGTATAACGTGTTCCGGACAAAGACAGTGCGTAGTCGATGAGAGGTCATGCCGGTTGATACGAAAATCCGAGATACACAGGAGGTGAGTATTAAACAGCGGTAAGCTGGTGATAAGTATTGAGCGAGAGTACTATAGCTACTACGTGAAAGGGGCGGTGAATATATACCGAGTTGCAGCGTGTTGATGGCACGTCACGTTACGCTTCGCCAGGACACGTGTGAAACAATCGTACATCATGAAGGCACTTAGCTTTTTCATTCTCAATTCTCAGCCCCCAGATTCAATTCACGCGCGAGCTTCGTCACCGTCATTTTTCAATGCTCTCGAAGCGATTCAGGTCAAGACGTATGTAGAGCAACTGCATGCCAACCGCCGTGTCAGGATAAGTGAGTCAAATGTTTACTTTGATAATGACCATATGTGCCTGTGGGAAGCGCCGGTGGTTACGACGGGAGAAATTAGAGAGGCAAGTATAGAAGATATGAATTATTTTGCAAGAATGGAATCGCTGATTCTCCGGGCTGTTACTGGAAACGGGGGTGAGGAAGAGGATAACGTAGATAGGCCATGGCGGGAGGACCGATGTAGAGTGAGACTAATGCCTGTGGACGATATTACCCGGGCGTCTGTTCCATCTAGTAGTACCAGCCGTTGCGTTTTCTTGAGCGAGAATCAAGCTTCGTCGACAAGAGGCACAAAAGTAGTGCATGTTGGAACCAATTCGGAGGGCATATTCCACTATTTGGGTAAAGATCCCTCGCAGATTGATCAGGGTGGGTGGAAGGTCTCGAGAAGGGACTGACGAGGTTCATGTCGCCGATGTATTGGCAAATGCTGAATAGCAGGAGGACACGGAGCCACAACTAAGTGGTCGTACGCCGTCAGCTGCACTGACAAGGCACGGGACTTATATGAGGGACGGACAATCGCGGAGGGAGACATCAAACCAAACGTTGGCGTGAAGTACAAGAACGTACCGACGAGAGAAGCGAAAACGAAGGCGAAAAAAAACGGGCAAACGAACAACAATCTAGGTGAAACGCACTTGGCTCTCCTGGAAGGTTATCGGACGCCAAGGAGACATGCACCGATCTTCGAAGTCGTTTTGTGCGTCCACATCCAAGTAAGATATCCCCAGGCCTCGTGCGCGAGTGAGCAACGGATCGCTGGAGTGAGCCGCAGTTCCATCCGGCGGGTGAAGAGCGGTATCGGCGAGCGGAAGCCGGCCGTACGGATAAAAAGACTGTCGTCGATAAGAGTATTCTTTAAGTCTTACAGAGGGAGCCGGGAAGGAAAGGGGGACCACGGGCGAAGAAAAGGCGGGGGGGTCATCTTGCGCAGTGCCATTGGATGCTTCGTCGTCATTGTCGGAGACGAGCGACGGAGTGGTGGCACGGGGGCCAGGCAGGCTCGTAGTGTCGATCTCTATTGCGGGATGATATGGGGGCTGTAGGTAGGGCCAACCGCGGAAGGGGTACACGTCAGTATAGTATAAGCAACCCACGCCAGGACTCTCAAGTAAAGACACCGCACCTTTTCGTTCGCATCCTTCAGAGCTTGCACAAAGCCTTCATTTCGCTTCAGACAGCGCTCACGGTGCTTTTGCCAGTGAAATGGGTCATACGCGCTCTTGGCAGACAATTTGATCTTGCCCCCGCAGCGGTTACACTGCACCTGGTGTGGACTGTGGACAATGGCCATGGGGTCGTCGCGCAGTTTCTGTTCTCTCAGCCTTTCTGCTGTAGTACTTGGTCGACGGCCACTGACAGAGCGTCTGAGATTGGATACATCAGTCGGTATTGGAGTGGAGCAGAAGATGGTCGCGTACCCCGGGCTGACGGACACGGTTGCCAGCTCATCGTCCTTAGAGGGGGGACTAGGAATTCGAGGTTAGTGAATCAAGCCGGGGGTATGCATTATCCAGGTAACACTTCACCTGTCTGTCCTCTTAGCCGCGGATAGATGGCTCTCCTGTATATCCTGGTCAGGATATGACTCGGGATTATTCATGTACGCAGACGGAAATGTGATACCTTTGATTTTCCCATCTGGGCGTCGCTTCCGGTCTTTGAGCGTTCACGTCTAAGTTCCAAAGCGGCAAATTGAACAAGGGGTCGAAAGAGGAGGGGGACAAGACTCACAATACGGTTCGTCGAGTCATAGGCCGCCGTTAAAAAAGTAGTGGGGGGATGGAATGAGCGCGCCAAAGGGGTTTGCGGCGTAGGAAAGATGGTAAGGGTGGTGATCGCCGTCGGGCAATTGCCGTCGCTTCGCGGACGTATTTGATGCAAAAAACAAGGGCGGCTAGTACAAAATCTTATGCAATCCCCGGGCACGGTAGATCTGACCTGCACAGTCATTAGGAAGCAAAACACAAGGAAGGGCATAGGGAAGACTCACTGACAGTGTCAACAACAGAAAGAGACAGGATCGATCTGTGATAGAATTAGAGTGGACTGTCAAATCGTCAAAGAAGTTCGAGCGAATCACTTGATTGTCGCCCGTCCCACGCTAGACCGCTAACATTATGGGATTGCCAATGAGAGGTAGGCCATTCCTCGACTGAAGGTGGCAGGTACCCATCTCCCGCGCTGGTGCCTTCCCCGAAGTAGACACAAAGGTACTCACTGCCGTACCGGCACATGAAGACAAAGATACTGAAGATGCGTTTGTCGACTGGCCTGCAAAGGACACTATTGAGCCCTGGCCAGCACCAACCAGACGAGCCGGGACCACGTTCAAGGCACGGATAGCTACAAGTCATTAATTCCAGTGAGGGTCGTGCAAAGGACATGAAACGTACTAGTAGTCAGTTGGACGTCTGCAAGAGCGTCGTCGAGGTGGAAAGGGTAGGTAGCTGAGTTTGTATCATTCTGGAGAATGACAGATCCCGACTGAGCTGCACCCGGGAGGGCTTGGCAAACGACATTGAAAATAACGGCAGAGACGTTAACATCTGGGTCCAAGCGCTCAAGGTGGTTGGTCGTACTGCGGGGGAGACGTCACATCAATGAGGGTGTGGTCGGTGAGTGAATGCTTACGCAAATAGAATGCGACCTTCGCTTGCAGCCACGCCATCGTGCGTTTCCGAGCGAGAGTTATCTTGTGTTGAGATTGCGAGCGACTGTGGAAGTGCGTAGAATAGAGAGTAGCACGTCGGCCGCTGAGAGCCTGAGGACGACTCTAGATCTGGGTGCACGGTGATTAACTTGAATTGTATCTTGTTGCACGCCAGTGGCAGACTCACAACGGGCAGCACTGGCATTCATGGAACTTACCAGAACTGGGGGATTGGAGATGTGAGAGCGCTCCTAAGCCAGAAGCGCGTCAACTTGTGATGACTGACAACTCAAACGGATGAAAACAAGTTCAATTCAAACAAATCAGCACAACACATTAAAACTCGAACAGACGAAAGCACAAGTCATTCAACTAAAGAAATCAATGGAATGGGAGAGAAGAACGGTTGAGAACTCAAACTAGCAGAACAATATCAAGAGGATCAAAGCCACTGTAGAATAGCAATGAAAAAATTGTGACCTGCAATCGGGATGAGCAAATATCATATCAGCTAAAGTGGTTATGCATACCTTAGATTTCTACATTCTGAAGAGCCGGGGATGGCTCATGAAGTTCAAGGTTTAACGCTCTCTGTGCAGCGCCCGAGAATCGCACACCAAGCGCACTTAAGGGTAATGGTTGGAGGGATTGAAGCGTATGTGGCGTGTCTGACGGTGATGGCTGCTCTAAGGCCATAATCAGAGAAATGATCGTCCGCTTCAGATCGAGGAGCCCAGAGGCCACATGGCAAAAACCAGCTGATAACGACTCGCAATTTCTCGCAACGTCCACGGACATCTCTGCGAGAATCAAAGCTGCTTGTCCCACATTTAGATCTATAATTGTGGTATCAGTATGTATTCTGACAAGCTCGTAGACATGCATACCAATATGGTGTCTTTCCGTATGACCGTCCGGGTTGTTGTTTGCCATAGTCGTGGACTGGGAGAAGCGGAGGAGCAAGGCTGATGTCGGTTTGAGGAACGTGTCAGGTAAAGTAAGGATTTTTCACTGTCCGCTGGTCCTAACCAAATTTGGCCGTCCTTTGCCGATTATGCGTTGCAATGCGGGGTATCAATTTGACAATGCCATTGCAGAAAACGGAGTGTTTACGAGAGCAACGCCTCTCGCGACTGTATGAGCTCTTCAATACTAAAGTCCAGGCGGTGTCCGATGCGAGGGTCTGTTGGCGTAAGACAGTGCAAGGGAGGGGGTCGGAAGGAGGTAGATGTGCTGGTCGAGATCACCGGCGTTCGGAAACCTCCTAGTTCATGCAACGTGACAGTCATCATGATGACTAACTTCCCCGACAGAACATCATCTGAAGTACTAAGTGTATCTACAAAACAGTAGGTGTACTAAATAAATATACAAGATTTCAAACATATGACCGGGACGCATTATAACCACCGATGAATTCTTGAGCGATTCTGTGGGATGATTCAAGGGACTATTGTCAAGGGACTATGAACAAGACTTACTGAAGAGTGGTTGCTGTGTGACTGAACTCGTAAGGCTCATCTGCCCGCAGGTCTTCTTGATCCCATTCAGCGAGTCGATTGTACCATTCAGGATTGTATGCATTGATAGGAAGACCGGGGGGGGCAGGTCGTTGGCTGTTGGAACGAATCGCTGAGGGAAAGCGATTACGAGGGTGTGCACCTCGGGTATTATGCATGACAGGTGCGAAACGAGTCCTTCGATGCAAGGCATCAAAGGTTCTGATCCAGGGCGTGAGATGCGGGTGCCGCCATGGGTGAATCAAGATACGGTATTGCGCGACTCCATTCTCATGGTCCGACTCATCAGAGCTCATTCCCTCAGCACCCAGCCTTCGGAGTATGAGTGCATGAGCAACAGTGTCATTTCTGGATAAAGCGGCTGAAACACGACGCTCCATGAGCTAATGTTATCATGGTCAGTAACAGATTGGCAATTTCGAAGGCAGAAAGACAAACCGCTTGCTTGCGATGGAATCTAGTCTTAGCCTGTTGACGGGCCTCCAGTTCATGCTGAGATAGGACCTCTTTCCTCCAGAGATCCTGGAGATACTTTACATGACTGAAGAAGGCCTTTTCAATCTCCTTTGTATCCGTACAGGCATATCGCATCTCCAAAAAATAACGTTCGAATACTCTGTAGCAGGATTTGTTCCAATCGTTCTTCGGCGTGCCGTTCAAATCCAACCGAAAATTATCATCGGTGCAGCATCGACCTTGAGACGAACGATAGGCTGCGACTTCTTCTGGACTGGGTACTAGATTTAAATTGAACGCAGAGTCTCCTTCTTCTCTCCTCATCAGTATCCGCATAGCTTCGCGACAGTCCTTCTGTAAATTCGAGATGAGCATAGAAAGCTGTTGGGCGACCACCATGATCTCACCAAGCATTCATTACGCCAATCCGGGCGACGTTTGGGAAGAAGCGTGGCGAGCAAATTTTCAGGCTCTTCTGTGTCCCAGCCCTCGTCATCCGGGCCGCGGTGTGGTCCTGCTTCCCTCCTTGCATTTCGTGGGCCTCTACGATCAGAGGCTCTATTCCCACCACTTCTTGAGTATTGCGGCAGAGCTGCATCTGCATAGTTTCGACCACCGTCCGACCCTGGACGACCTCCTAGTGGTCTATGGGATTGATGCGTCCCAGCCCTCAGTGACTCCTGCGGTGACGTCTGAGGGACGGGTCCTAACCCTTGCTCCGCAAACTGACGAGGTTCGGCGTCTGCATGCGGCCTTTCTCCTTGGAGTTGACCTCCGCGCGATGTCATGAACCGTCGCGGCACCCTTCTCTCAGATGGTCCCTGGTTTTGGACGTAAGTCCTCAGTGGACTCGTTGGGGTACCATACGTTGGCTGAACACTTTCTGGATGTCCAATGTCAGAAGGCGGTCTAGAATCGCGTCTGAAAGACGATGCGAATGCTATCGACGGAGCGTCGGAACGCCCGGGGTTGTTGAACATATTGTTGGGTTGCTGACGAGGTTGTGATGGGTTGCTGTGGTATGTTCTATCCCGCTGAACCTCCGGATTTGGAATCTGATTCCTCAAGGGTTGCGGCGAAGTAGTCGGTCGCCTTTGGCCATCCTGGGAATTTGAACTAGGGCGCCTAGAGGCGCCACCTTGCGCGCGTGTATAGATCCTTCCTATAGCAGAGCGTCGTACTGGATTGTTCTCGGTGTCGCCGTCAAAGCCAACGTCCTCTGTCAGTATGTTCCAATCTCCGTCCTGATCCACGAACGCACTCCTTGAACTACGAGATTCCATCCCCGATCTGATGTCTTGAATTTCCTGCTTGACGTCTCTGATATCTTGCTGGAACTCCAAGCGGAAACCGTCTAACCGGCGAGTTATGTCACCAATGATTTGAGTCCCGATGTCTTCCAGGATTTGTTGAGCGGAATTATGATGTGCATCGGGATAAAGTTCAGCGGAAGGATGCAGATTCTGGAAGACTGCGTTGAATTTAGGTAAAGCAAGACTGTCTGCTTACTTACACGCTGCAAGGGTTCTGCCCTGCCAGTATTCAGACCCGAGTCTCGGCTACGTCCAGAGTGCTATGTTTCGCAAATTTGTCAGAGGGAGCTTCAGAATTGACAGTCATGCCTTACGTCGTTAGAACCAGCCATCAGATCATGAAGGATGTGAGTTTCTTCAACGCCATCTTGAGAGGAAGTTTGAGGCTTTGCCAAAAGGCGTCAGGCTTTCCGAGAAACAAAAGACAAAATGTAAACGTACGCCGACGCTTGGATCCAACGCATAAGGTCGATACTCCATAGATTGGTCCTGGCCACTGCTGCGGTCATGATGACTGACCCGAGGGTCAAAGACGTTGGTTTCCCGCTTACAAATAAGTCAACTACGGTATGATACCAGTACCAACAAGGTTCACACTTACATTGTCACCAACTTCATTGTATTGGTGTATATTTGGGCGATGCATTGAAGTTTGACCCACGAGGCTGTCCGGGGAAACTCTACGTCCGTAGATAGATGTTTCATTCTGTTGCTTCAGTTAGGATGGTAAGACAGGCTTCGCTCTATATGATACAGGACTTACATTGTGAGCGGGGCTAGATGGAGCGAGATGAACAATCGGCGCAATAGCACTACCCGTCACGCGCCCGTATCTTGCCGCCATTAGTCGGGGGAGTGGCGTGGGGCTACGCCTAATTGCCTCTTCCTTTGTGGGCTGGAGTTAGAAATGGGGTTATATACGATAAGGAAGCAACTCACATGGCGCATAATGGTCGAGTGTGTATCTGTTCCCGCAGACTCATTAGGCATACGGATTACTGACGGGGTGCGAGCATGGTCGGAGCTATCTTGAATAGATAAGTCTTGTGTGTCACCTCCGGTAGTAGCGCCAGGCGCTCTGAAAGTAAGCTGGAGAACTCAGTATTAGCAGCATCACTCATCTCAATTGGTTTCACTCACGTTGTCCTAACATAGAAAGTATGACATGCGTCAAGAATGACCAAGAGTATCTACATACCTCAGGTATTGATCGCGGTAATTCAGGGCGAAGAGTTGGTGCTGTAAGCTCTTCTGAGGACTACAAGGCCAATGCATTAGCGAGCCGACGATTGATGACACTTTCTGAGACAAGCACCTGGTGTAGCATGAACGCTGCGCTCCCACCTGCACCGACTGACTGAAATCCCGATCCAACGTTGGTTATACCATCGAAAACGGTGCCCGCTGGGTGTAAGTGGCTATGCTATTTATGGTTAAGTTATATCATGTAACCTTAGTCGGGTGGATGTACTTGCCTCTGTTGCTTCGCTATCTATCCTTGTGGATTCATCTTCTTCAGGGGGTGTCCGTCCTCTTGGCATTCGCCGACGGACACTAAGTGGCATCCAGGAAAATTTGCCACGTTCGGTAAGCTTCAATTTCTTCGGTGCGAAAATATGAGGGGAGCTAAGTGCAATCCTTTCACGTGCAGCACCAGAATATTGCTCTCTGACAAGAAACGTGAGCATGCTACTATCCGGGGAATGAATTCTGTACCTGGCGAGGCTAGATGTCGCTCCATTGTCAAACCGAATGCTAGATCCGGAAGCTGAGAGGGAAACGTGACCAACGGACATCCATAACATTACTAGTAGATAGGCTTACAAGAGGAACCGGAATCATCCTCAAAAGCTGCTTTCCGTTTCGACTGTGCGACTTCATTTTCAACACTGTACGTATACCAAAAGTTTTAATTTCAACATAATTTTTTTAAAGTGCTTCAATGTTACCTGGGCAGTGGGTTACTCTCCGATGCTGGGAGCGTAAGGCGATTCTGTAAACCAGGATTTCCTGTGTAGCGTTTAGGAAACCGCAGTTGATACCTCGGACGGGCGGATTCTATGGAAACCATGAACTGGAATAAGTAACAAACCTATCCAGGACGTACCAGCGACCTCGCCCTGATTAACTGCGTCATGCAAGTCTATCATACCACGAAATTCTTCGCCTCCGTTGTTGGAAGCCGATTCTGGGGCGGAAGTCGAGCCAGTATCTCGTTCTTCGTGTACAAGCCCTTCAACTACTGCGTTGTCGTCTTGAGAGCTGACGGAATCATCGCTGTCATGTGCAGAATCTAAAAGCCATGACAAAGGCTGTCAGTTCCGTAGTTTCGCGAGCCCATATTCAATACGTACCTTCTGTTTCCATTCTGTAGCTCTATGTGCTCAAGTTGACCGGTGCAAGTGTAAAGGAAAGGGAGTGTCACTGAGAGTAAGTAGCACAAAGGACAAAGGC
Source organism: Hermanssonia centrifuga (assembly GCA_001913855.2). Classification (NCBI taxonomy): domain Eukaryota; kingdom Fungi; phylum Basidiomycota; class Agaricomycetes; order Polyporales; family Meruliaceae; genus Hermanssonia; species Hermanssonia centrifuga. The sequence continues at coordinate 38,212 of MLYV02001198.1, forward strand.
TGCCGCCATGCGTCAATACATGAGTCAAACATACTTCTCTGAATTGTAGCTGTGCATTTGAACTCAGTAGTATATGATAAAATTTAGGTCAGCAGGTGTAATTCGGTCATAGTGACTGGAGAATCGGCTTGAAGAGGACTCGCTATTAGAGGCTATTAGTCGCTATTTCCGAGCAGTCTTTGGCGTCTCCTCCAATCGATCCAGGATCTGAGATCTGAGATCGAATAAGCACCCTTTTCCCATTTATGGACACATACGGATGGAGACGCTCGGACTTTGCATCCCTTTGTTCTCGCTGCCCTTTAGATTTAGTGTCGTGCTATCTCCACAAATCCTGCCACCAGAGCCGTATATTACAACTCTGGCATGCAAAAAAGGCGTGTTTTACCTTCACGCGCTGATCTTGCAATGTGTATGTATGGCTGTATTCGTGAGTTCTTTATTCCGAATCCCAAACTGCAAGACCCTGTTAACTTTTGGAACTGTATCATTCGTGTGCTCTGTTCAGCGCGGTATGTGCGTGCAAGTCTCGCCTAAAATGCGTTTTGATATATGACCCCTTCGTTTTGATCTCAGCCCTCGGTCAGGGTTTCCGCATGTTCAACGTCTTCATCCCCGGATATATCTTGGTCTTCAAGCCCCCGAAGTTATCTTGTACATTCACGCCTTTTCACAGCTCAAACATATTCTCCAGTATGACAAGCAGGTATGTGTCTTGGACGTAGGATTCCAATCATTCAAATGACTTCCTCGTAGCTCTATGTCCCATCTTTCCTCTATGATCCAATACTCTAACGATGCTGGACAAACATGGAACGCAAGTGCCCGCGTAGCTTTACTGGAGCCCACGGAGGGTCGATGTACGCGCCTCTCCCCGTTGGTATTACTAAAATAACCTTTGCCCATAGACTTTCTTGTCGTCGTTGGAGCCGACGGTGATACTGTGATAATGCCAGAAATCCAGTTCTCTTGGCGACTCATTTGCGACGAAGTGAGCCCAGTTCTATGCTGTATCTATATACTTCATATTACTCACTCTCTGACATGAAGTCCTCGCAGACCGTCAAGTGGGGTACGCCAACGACTGATATCTCATCTTGGCCACAACTGCACTTCCACGACAATGAGGAGTTCTGGAAGTTTTCTCAGCTTCTTGCTGAACTCCGAGGGCGTGCTTCACAGAGGGTAAAAGAACTGTGGGAGAAGCTTCGGTGTTCTATTGATTTTATCTCTCAACCTCTCTCTTAATATCGCACTGTACATACCACAATTCGTAATGACCTTTGCAGTTCCGTTGTTCTTTCTACCAAGATATCCAATCATATCTGATAGCTATGCGCCTGACGAATGCGCCTGACGAATGTGGCTGACGAATGTGGCTGTCGTTTAGGAAGATACTATCGCACCGAATCGTGCTGATCGCCCGAGAGGAAAGGCGGCAAGTATTTCGGACGCTTGGGCGCCACCTGCATTATTTAAGCGCTTGGAATTAACAAACTCGACCGCACTTCAACGTTTCAACCTCCTCTCAAGCTTCAAATTCGATAATATCTGGGATAATGTCCGCCGGGGGGTGATGCTGATACTGAGATGGTAGAAGGGTATAGGGGAAATTTGAGGCTTAAGGCACTGTTACGAGCAGCAGTAATCCGGAATTGCAATTGGAGTTGCGTCCTGACTCCTGAGGCTCGGCGATGGCTACTGTGGGCATTCAGGCGCGGGTTTGAAGGGCATTCAATTGAATCTGAACGAGCCCTAGAATTCAGATGAATGTTTGATAATCTAGTTCTCGAGAGAGGTTGGAGGAGTGTATCTTGGTGGATATGCATGGGGCTGGTGTCGATGTTCCTTTGAGCTTCATTTTATGATCAATGTAAAGTTTTAACTCACGGGGCTCCCTATGACTACTGAGGCTACTAGCACACATATACATATCGCGATAATGGATGCGATCAACTGTATAGCACATTTTTAGGACGGCAGAGTGCCTTTTTTATGTCACTTACCGTTTTATAGCCAGAGTCTGGTCCATTACTTTCGGCTTCTGTCTTCTTGACGGCGTGCCAAATTGGTCTATTGGGTATAAATTCGGAGGCGAATTTGCACTCACCGCCGGGTTTACAACTGGTTTCTGCTTCAAACGAACTCGTGAGTTGGAGTTAGGACCGCATTTATTGTCCTTGGCCATCCAGATTTTGATTGTTGTATGTCTTTGTGTTTCTGAAGATCCCGTTGCAATGTAGCGCGCACCATCACGCTCAGCGTATGCCTGTTGTCATTCAGTGAGTATCACCATATGAAAGGGAGACGACCTCACTACAGCCAAGACAATGTCGTCTGCAAAGGAGCTGCTCAATTGATAAGTCATTGCATTGTTAATGTGGAATCTCACCGGCGTGGCGCAAGTTGTCTTGTTTTACTCGGTTCTCGTGATCCCATATAGTCACAATACCGCAGGGGCTACCTATTAATACATGGTCCCCGTCATGAATAAATTGGACAGGAAGCGGGAGGTTATGAGTAAGCCGAATGGCGAAGTTGTCCTTCAGCGAACGTGTGTCCACGTCATATAGGTCTATACCGTTGTATAGGTTGCTCACTGCCAGGACTGTAGCATCGGGAGATAGACTGCTTCGCCCCCTTTGTGACAACATTGAGTATCATGTCACATGTGGGCGTATAAGAAAGATACAACTCACACAAGACCCCTAGGGTACAATATCCAATCATATCGATGTGATTTCATGTTCCAGCACCTTATTTAATGGTCACACCGAGGATAAAGTAAAGGACTACATCGGAAAACCTACAAAATACCATGTGCCAGATACGAAGTCACAAGAAACGCGCCATCGCGACAAAAGTGTAGTGAGCGCGGGGAGATAGACTCTCGAGAGCCGTTGAGAGCGCGCGTGGGCTTCGGTAGGCTCCTCATTTGAAAACAAGAGTCTACTAGGGCAAATTACAGAGTAAGCCAATTTTGACCGCAGTGATAGTAGTACTAGCAAGGTGACATGCGTACGTGTGTTCGAGATGTAACACAGAATCACATTGGATCCACTTGCCACTGCCAGGCAATTTTTCTTTTCTTCGTATGCCAGATATTCAACTGGTCCCATGATACCAAGAGGGTGGAATGGCCAAGGCTTCTGAGGACGTATTCAGGACGATGTCGCGTGGAAAGAGGAAAATGCCTACCTCGTCTGCTGCCATGTTATACACAATGACAGCTCCATCTGCATAACCGACAAATAGCACGTCCGTTTCACAGGGATGCCATAGGAGAGCAGTTACTGCTTGGCTCCCATCGAACACTAGAATCACGACCTTGCGAATATAATCGAAGATTGTGACGACTCCGCTGTCGTCTCCAACTGCGAGATGTTCACTTGTTCGTGAAAATTCAAGGCAGTTAACAGAGTCTGAGAATCCACCAAGTTCATACACTTCTTCATAAGACATATGGAAGAGGGAAGATGAGTGGCGCGTCCAGAACAAAGACAGTCTCACCAGACGCCCGGCTTTCTCTCCATCCCCTTCACACTTCTACATCATGGATTTAGATATTGAAAATCAAAATTTCTCACACCATATTTGTGTGATCTGTGTCTCTCGTTTCGACGATCAAGACAACCAGGTCAGAACTGGTTGCGGTCCGTGAAGATAATGATAATATCATACATTAGATCTGGTGCTAACACCTACCTGACAGGCCACGTATATCATGCGGATTGCGTTATGCATCGCATACAGATATCATCCGATCCAAAATGCCCACAGTGTGGTGTGGAGATAGAGGAGGCAAATGTACGCCGCATCTATGTCGGCTACAGCGAGAGGGTCATTCCCAAAGAGAAGGGCAAACAAATACAGCGGTACGGCGCAAGATATTTTGGGTTTGCAGTAAATTGATAAGAATATTTAGAGGCGGGTCTGTATTGGGGACCCCACATATTTCCGCCGCGTGGATGAGGGGTTTTGCTGCCATGAAACAAGAGCAAGAACACAACGACCGTCGATTGAAAACCCTGAAGAAACGATCTGAAGTTATTTTGGAGAGCATTGCGAACATGCAGCATTACCGTGATGTTATCGTGGGACATCTAGAGGCTACAAGGAAGGTCACAGCCGAGCTGGAGGACGCTATCAGAAAAGCGGGTCAAGTGAGTTGATTGTACTTCCCAACGCTATGGCGATTCTTGATCTGAAGATTTTACTACCAGGGTGGGATATCCGTTTGATTCTGACAGGACGCGGAGGATTCAGCCCGTTCTCTCAAGTGGAGCTCGCCATGTATTTCTATACTAATCTCGGTGTTAAAACCATGGTCAATCTTTCGGCAAAACATACCTGATATGGACCATCTCAGAAATGAGAACTTACGCCTTTGCCCCGTGAAGCGCAACGTCTCCTTGATGATTTGAGTTCTGCGTGTAGTGTATTTAAGACATGTGATGCTGAAGCTGTCCACTCAAACGCCATTGAATGCACCTTGAGAACAGTATTAGGAAGCAAAACATCGCTCAATAATCAAGGAAGATGTAAGAGTACGTGCCTTGGAGTCTCTGCCTCACATATATCGAGCTCGAGGTCGCCTACCACAATTATCAACTGTGTGACTTATTTGAAACGCAGAATTGAATGTGTGACATGTAGTACTGAACTTACTGCGGGAGAACGCGAAGCTTCAGTTAACTTGAGTACATCAGCTCCTCTATCTTCGAATGCATCGTTTGTTCGCAGTGGAGCAGTGGTACTTTTGCTCGGAGAGCGAAAAGCTTGGATTCATTGATGGCGTACTGAGTGGTGTCACATGTGAGTAATACGAAGTGCCGGCTATGTAGTCGGTGCTCACAATAGTGCGTAGGGCGCAAGCACTGAGTGGTGTCACATGTGAGTAATACGAAGTGCCGGCTATGTAGTCGGTGCTCACAATAGTGCGTAGGGCGCAAGCATGTATCTAGTTGAGACGGATGAGACAGGTGAAGAAGGCGACCTTACTTGGCTTCCTAGCAGTCTGCTTGAAGGCAGGGGCAGGATCAGGATGGAACCAGTATTCGTCGTCGCACTCAATGGGACCATCTAAATCAAAACTAGCAAGAGCATCAGCTCGAAAGACTAAGTGAAACTGATACAGCGGTGTGAGCCACCTACCTTCGTCTTGTATGCAACATGACCGTCCAAGTCCAGAACTCAGAGCACAATCCATACAGACCAGCACCCTAGATGAGATAATGGATATCACAGAATGAGAATAGAGACATCACAGTGGTACGAACCAGAACGCGCGCGTTTTAAAAGTTCACCCTCCACTCTAGATACAGTGTTATACATCTTCCGACGATGAGCGCCAACGTCTTGAGCGGGCCGTATTCCAACAACGCCAAACTATCATGAAGGATACCTGCGGAACGGAGGAACCATGCCGAAACATTGCTACAAGCTGAAAAGCGTCAGGATGTTTGATTTAGAGATCATGCTGTGTTCCCTTTGACGATAGCCACAGGAACTTGCTTACCATAGCGATTTAAGATCATACAAACGCGGCGGGGAGAGCCGAATGGCTTTGCGAACCGATTGAGCCTCGTGGAACCATTTCCAGCGAGCTGAGTGCGGGTCATCAGAGAAACGCGCGCCAATTGCGCAGACCAGGAAGAAAGGCAAGATGAAAGGGAATCATCCTCGAGGGTGAAATTCCCTTTTCAAGCGAGATCTCCGGGCCAGACAGAGTCAGGTTGCGGTTTTCGAATGCTCCTCCCTAAAAAAGATGAAAGAGATTCTTGCTCCTTTAACTCCGATTTCTGCACGTTCAAAGGAAGAGGACAAAGAAATTCTTTGCTGCCACTCGGCCTGCTCTACAAGATAAGCCAGCCAAAAGGGCTTTTGGAAAGCAGTCCGCTGTCTTGGGTCGGAAAATGGACCTTGCGTGAGAAGGCTTATAGGTTCTCGATCTGCCGCTTTACGGATACTTTTGATTCATGGACTCAGATTATTTGTGATGAGACATAGCATAGATACTAGAATATATATGGTAATGTGAACAAAGAGGAGTGGAATGAGATACCAGCAGAGCGGGAAAGAACACCGTGACAGTGCGGGAATGCATCAACCTTCAAGGTAAGTAGGAACCCTGACCGACCGACCCGATACAACTCTGGCACGTAGAAGTTTCTTCATCTCCCGCAGGAATCTACAGGTAACGGGTCAGCGGAGGGAAAACAAGGGTCCATACATCATGCCCACCGTTTCACAGCTTCATGCGCCAGTTTCTTGTAGACAGGTCCGCCCATATTAACAACCAAGCAACTCTGGCCACACCGCATGATCACAATGTCGCCCTTCAGAGTGGTAGACGGGTAAAGGGTCCGGAGAGCAGTGTTCGCAGTCTCATGATATTGCAAGGCAATCAAAAATTGATGCTCAACTCTCCTTGCATCCCGAATGACGACAACACACTCATGGATCCTTCTTTGTGCCCCCAGGAGGGATTCAAAACAAGGAAAGCGAGACGTCCGAGCGTATGCTTCAGGAACAACAGTAGGAATGCAAACAACGCTAGCATTGGATCTATCTGCTGCAAACCAAAGCGCATTAAGGTCCTGAAAGGTCCGCTTCGTCTGATTGTTAAATTAATGAGTGATAGACGTAAGTTGTGGAACTCACACGCTGGCAAAGAACCGGTTTACGGATCGCGGCAGGCATCGAAAACAAGCTAATAAAGCCCAATTACAATGATAGACGGGACGGTTGTGCAAGAGAACGGACAGGGCATTGGGACAGTACGAACAAAGGAAACTTATATATATAATTTCCTGGCACGTGTGGTTATTTGGTTATCTTCGAGAGACGTGAGAACTTGACCATGCTACATACCTTCGCATTCGTGCATGTCCTGGAGGGATCAAAACGCCATTCGCGCGCACAACGCAAACCCTCCAAGGCCAATGTTTATATGGAATGTGAATCAAGATTGCCCGGAGAAGGATATATACAGGTGCGGAGATCCAAGGGATCGCAACCACCACGCGCCTGGTTCAAAGGAATATCTCATCGTCCTATAGCTCGGTGAAATACAAGTTACCAGCTCGTCACTGGCTCGTCATAACCAGTAGCTCTATAAGCTTGTGCTCTTTGAAGGTCGTCCAATCGACGCTGGCGGTTGTATCGGAACACTAGAACGTCCGCGCGTTTTGTGCCGTTTTGAACTCGGAGGACGTCACGGACTTGTTTTATCCCTTCGTCAAACACGCTCAGCTGCCCGGGGTCTCGACGATATTGAGAATGAAGGCTGTGTGAAAGCTTGAGAACATGTTCATGGTGAGAAGCGGTTCCTTCGCTGAGAGCCACCAATTCGTGACGAATGTGTAGTGCTTCCTCTAAGTCTTCTGCAACTGGCGACCGAGAAGCCAAGCGCACAAGGCCAGGCATGTAGCACGAAGTTTGGGTGTGAGGACTTCGCGTTGATACTTGATTGCCACTTCAAGGTCATCGAGGCAACCATTGAGCTTTTAGCAAGGGTGATGGAGGAGTTCAACTATGGTCTGATTGAGCGCAGGCTGAGATGGCAGCATAGAACGAGCTATACATCATAGGCGATATATAACTAATGTGCTGTGCTCTGGTCCAAAAAGCTGTGAGCCTAATATCCCAATAGAACCTGAGACGTACTTGGGGAGTGATACATAGCTTTCAGGGACCTAAAAAGGACCCGTGTCAATGTGCATCGCTTTCATATAAGAACTGCAGGTGATTAACTAATTTTATGATTACCCGTTAAGTGCTTATCAATACAAACTACCGCACCTAGATAGGTCGATAACCCCGTTATCGCTGGAGGCATTAAGGTAGAGGCGTGCATGCCTCGAGGAGGCCTGGAGAGGATCGTGAGCTCAAGCCCAGTCAAGACGGGGCATCGGGGAGTTGCGCATACGGTTGATGAGGTTGTCCGTCCTGTGCACTGCCGTATATCTTGTGGGTATGAATAGGAAGAACAGGTACAACAATGAGAAGAATATTGTGGGGACGTACTCATGAAGGACGAGTGGATGGCCATGGAGGTGTTTAGGTAGCGATGTGAATAGTACTTCGAATTCACAGCCTTTGAATGTTGGCGGGTCTTGAATTTCGCTTATCTTATCTGATCTCGGAGGAGGAGGACAGAGGTTGAAATTCGAAGAATACGAACAGGAACTTTAGTGGCTTTTACTGCCAGCTTGACCGACGTTGAACAACCTCGGACCCAACCCAGAACAATCGACCGCCAACACGATACACGGAAGAAGCATCTATTGGTGAGCATGCAAGATTGCTAGTCTTTGTGTTCCGTTCACCATAGTCTATAGGTTTCTCAACATCTTCGACAATGCGATATCTCGTAACACTTCATATCTCTCTTACTCCTTGACTTTGTCAGGGAAGTGGACTTCAGAACTCCGCATCCTAGCTAGATGATTGCAAATACCAACTCTGATCATACCTGCAGACGAGCAGCTGGTGCTGCGCCATCGTCGCCCCGTCTCTCATCCGTTCCCTAACGTATCCTCCCACCCGCTTCCTCGATTCTCCTATGATGCAAGCAGCAGTCGGATCACTGTGACTTTTGCCTTCGATCCATCCTACCCAGCCACTTCGGGTCGTGAGGCTGCTCTCAGCACGTGGAAAGACAAGGCATATCTCTTGACCTCTATTCCGATGCGCAAGCCCCGCACTATCATGGACGACGCATCGGCGATCCTGTCGAGTGCAATTTCTGCCCCATTCTCACTTATCAGCGGACGGAGCGTCAAGACCAGCCCACAGCCAGACGATGTCTTCAGTAGTGGGGACATAGACCTGAGAGAAGATGAAATCCTCGAACAGGAACGATCTGAAGGAGGGGAGGTGGATAATTCCCCCGAAAGATATCCAAGTGTGCGAGTCATAGGAGTTGGTAAAGAGGATGACCGAGTGCTCGGAGAGAATGCAAGTGCAAGACAACAGTGGGTCATCATTCCTCTTAGAAGTACGAGGAACCGCAGATTACCACCCCAATGAACGTTGCACTTTCTGGGCTGTGCGGACCACGATATTTATCTGCGCTCATAAGGCGCATGCACATAACATGATGTAACATAGGTGTAGGACGAGTAGAACGAACAGATCTTCCCATAAATCAGGTTGCCAGTGTTGGATGTTGCTGGTGGGCCCTTCACTGGCCCGGACCGACGCCGTAGTACGTACTTCAATAATTTGTAGGATTGTGAGGAAAATGTTCAGAGGTTTCAAAGGTCTGACATGGCGCTGGTGTGTCGCAGTTACCTTGTCTGAGAATGTCGTAAAAAAAGCAATGGAATGCCGAGTTTGCGCCAGGAAGTTTGGGTTTCAAGTTGAAAGTCGAAAGAAAAAATCTATTGTCATCTTTTTCTGTAGTTAGTTTTCTTGGTTAAGGGTTAAGTATAATTTCACAGGGTTGAATACTTCTAAATAAGCAAATTAATAAACGTCGAGGGGCGACTATACTTGTACTACGACACGGCGGGTCGTGAACATCCAAAACATCTTGCCCAAACACTACTTTTCAATGTCCAATAGTATTATCTTCATCCGGGTGCTGTTTTACGAGAGTTATATCAAGACCGAGTTGCATCTTTGAATTCTAGAACAACCTGCATTTCTCCGACGACAAAGACAGCGCTAGCTTCGAATTGCTGCGCACCTCTTTGTTGCATGCTGGCCGTGCGTACGTATGCACACTTGGATGGTAACCACAATGACCATGACACTGCGCTACGAATGCAAACACACTATTACGACCACAGATGCCGTTAATTGCCTTGACTTCTCTCATGATGGACGCTTCCTCGCTGCCGGATGTGACGACGGAGCAGTAATCCTCATCGATAGTGAGCAGGGCATCAAATCCCTGCAGATCGTCGGCCTTTCGCCCGTAACCGCACTTCTTTGGCATCCCACAAAAGACACTATCTTCACTGGGTATGCTGACGGCCGCGTAATCGCACATTCTGGGGCCCTCAATATGGTATGAGATGCTTTGATCTAGCAGATGTTCCTTCTTATGGAGTACGAAATTCTGCAGGAATCTACGCCTACTGGCATTGATATTTGCAGTGAGATCGAGGGACCGATCGAAGATTTTGCTTTTTCCTTGGATTCTAATCTTCTGGCTTTTACATCTGGGCCCCATGTAGCCATTTGTGAATGGACTGAAAGTGAGTGCCAAGTCCCGCTTTGCCCTGTCTAAAAGATGTTCATGTACCATAAGGCCGTATAAGTATACGGTATCTACCAGATCTAGTACTTGCACCATCTACCCCAGTCGCTCCTCGATCTGTACATTTCGTCAATGGTGGCCGATCTCTCATCGTCTCGTATCTAGACCACGGCATTGTGTGAGTGCGAACATCTGGAACTAATAATCATGTATTGATTCTCACAACACAGTTACTGGGACACGAACCCTCTCCAAGCTCGCTGGAATCTTCTGCCCAATACACAAATGTATCGACTTTTGTCATTCTTACGAGTGCAATACACTGACCTATTTCTCAGTGGACGGTCTGCATTAGCACCAGAAGAGAGGTCGATAGTCATTTCAAATCTTCAAGGTGGCTTCGACCTCTACGATCTTGAGACGCGAGCTATAATCAACTCGTTTCCCGCGATGATACCCAAGGGTGGTAATGTACCGTTACCTGTTCGATTCATCCATGGGGGTAGCGATGTACTTCTGGGTAGCTCTTGTGGCGCAGTCTGCATCGTTGATGCAGTCTCTCCCATTTTGCAACGCTTGCCACATCCATGTGAGTAAATTAAGATGCATTCGCACTGATTAGAGCTAAATATTTCGTCTGTAAACAGCCTCTGACATAATACAAGCATTGGTATGAGTTCATTTGAGAACTTATGATACTTTACTGATACGAAACTTTAAACAGGCTTCTTATTCGCGAGATGGACGCTATGTTATCGCAACCGGATCCTCGGAGACCGATACCTATGTTAAGATCTGGCAAGCATCTTTTCGCGGTAATTACGTGGCACCAGTACTGCAGGTGCGACCAAAAGTAAAACCTCCCACACTCCTCGAGAGTTGTACTAACGTTACGTATGATGCGATATGTAGAGGGATAGCGAGTCAAAGCCGACCATTACGCTGAACCCAAAGGTTTGATCTCCTTCCAATGAGAAAGTTATGCTACTCATATGTTATCAATGGCAGGTCCCCCAGAAGGCACAGACGGGTAGCAGGGAGCCCATGCTATCATCAAACAGCCATAGTATGCTGTTAGTTGTCCTAGGTGTATTGCTCATTTCGTTTTCCATACACTGGTGGATTTCAGCGTCAATCGGGGTTCGTAGGTCCTCCATTGGTATAGGCACGGGAACACCTTTCTTCGAGTCGCGCATACATCCCGATGGCAAACACATCTCGTGGTTTCAGGGTGGTTTAGACTTTGTGTCATCTGCATTCTGCCAATTGCGCTATGCGATATGGCACGAGTCTATCATACTTGCTAGGAGGCTGGTTTCTTGGTTTCCATCTATCAAAGACTTTCTAATAGCGGTTGTGGGAGACACGATGTTACTCGGGTAGATTTTATGTTTTTATTATTATAAGACAATGCCTCACGTCCATATGATAAGCATCGACGGACTCACCGCGCAGGATCCGCTGGTAGAGCGAGAGCTTGTCCACCGGACAGTCAGACTCGAAGAATCAGAGAGCCGCCGACGCACATCTACACCTCGTTCAATCCTTTTTACAGCCATTGGAAGGCTTTTTGGTACGAGCCTGGATATCGATTGTTTCGCCGGAGTCTAGCGGTAAATTCGCGTTCCTTATTCCTTATCTACTTAGCTGAGTCCTAACGATGGAATTCCCCGAAATCCGAGGCGCACACCCGGGCACGCTGCCACCTGCTGCCACCAGATCCACCATCCATCAGAGGGGGATATACCAGCCGAGACGTACCAGCAGACAATTGGCGGCTACATATATGCCAGATCTACACTTTATAAGTGTGTAGTACTGATCCCCGAGAGCTATCCTACCCGTTTTCAACCTGCCTTTACTTTACTCATGACTCGGACGCCGCTGTTAACCGTGTCCATCCCGCCGGGATCCTACTCCAGCCCCAGCCCAACCAAGCCCCACACCGATCGTCCAGAACGTAGTCGTAATGGTGAGTCTCGTCGTCGTCGTCGAAACTCGCTAGGCTACTCACATGTCCTTGGCAGCTAAAGCGCAGGCGCGCCATCGTGCTAAGCGAAAAGCCTACATTGAACACGTAACGTCTCTGATATCTCTGGTAGTTCGAAGTTCATAGTCTTCGTTAGCTCGAGCAGACTGTGGCGAACCTTCGAGATGCGCTCTCACAAGTTGCTCCAGATCATATGGCTGCAGTACCAGGCGCTCCCCAGATGAAGATACGCGAACTCGAAGAGGAGAACATGCATCTTTCTCGCCAAGTCAAGCAGCTACACCGCCAACTTCTCGAAACTAGGAGTGCACTCCGACCCGACATTGACCAGCGAAGTGCTACGCCACCAACCTTCGACGATGGCATGGTTGAGTGCGACTCGGATGTCGTCAAGCTACGACGAACCGTAGAAGAATCTGACGACCTGTACATGGTACGTCACCCACTTACACCCACCATGGCCATGTGCTTCCGAGCTCATCAACAGTCTCAGACTTCAGGTAGTAGTCGAATGTCTAGTAGTCCTCAGCTTGTATCATCCATACCAGCAGAAGATCCTCATGATCAATATACTCCGCACAGTCCATCTCCGTACCAGGAAGGCCAGACTACTATGGACTACGAGCAGACACCTCAGGCCTCTGGGGCTACCTCTTACGGTCTCTCGTACCAGTATCAGATGCCCGTGAGCCCGTCATCAAGCACAACGTCCAGTCCAACGACTTCATTTTCGGCGAGTGTTTGTTCTGTCTCCGCCCCTCTCGTTGTACGTGTGCACAATTGGCAGCTCTGTATGTCTTAACCTTCGGATCCTAGTGACGTCCTTTCACTCGCAGGCAGGGAACCTCTATTCGCAGTCGCAACATGTGTCGTCATATGCGACTCAACACCTGTATTCTCATGCCCCAAACCAGTACAGTAATGTCAAGATCGAGGAAGATGTGTACGAGGTGAGTGATCGCACTGATAGGCTTCCCTTGTGACGTCGTCTGACATAGCCCACGGAGATATCCCAGGGAATACCGCAACATACTGCGTACTACACCCTGTCGCATTCCTTCGGAGGCAATCAATCGGCTGTTAGTAGCCATTGGCATACCTACCCCTGAACATGCCTAGACTTCGAGGTTTGGTGCATGGTTTCCGAATCGATTGTGTGCAATATAATCGAAACGAAACGGAAGTCTTGCTTTCTCACTCATGCAATCAATGCTGTATTGTTCGCTTTTGAAACTATTTGCTGTCGAGTCTTTGTTACATATATTTGTTTCCCGCCTTGGTATACAGGTTGTAAACTCGTCGAAAATTGAGATATATGTACCGTGAATCTTGTACTTCGCAACCGGGTCCCGGCATCCATGAATCTGATAGGTACGCAGTACAATCTCGTTCGCATACAGCCTCGTCCGGTCGGACCACCAAAGAAAAAAAAGTCCGCAGATTGCCCTGGGATGGTAGCTTCACTTACTAGTACTAAGCGCTACTCCTGCGGGTCTCAAGACGACGTGCCCGAGTTGCCAACGTGGATCAGCTGTCCGTGCAAGACAATCTGGACAGTCTGACCCGCAGCTGTGTTGAGCGCACAGATCGTTGGAGTTCCTCCCATGAGATGCGAATGCTAGCAGTAGATCAAGGAGCAGGGTAGAGCAGGCAAAAGTGGTGCGATGTCAAGATGCACAGCCGGGTCTGCCGTGACTCGGTGTCTCAAGGCCATGTTACCTTCTACAGTAGGTAAGGACCAAGAGAGGTGCGATCTTGGATGGTGGCGCGCAGTATCCGCAAATGTCCAGGGTACCAATCTACGATTGTAGACGTGAGAGAAATTCATGAATAATTGGCCCCGGGCTCGCCTGCCAGTGCTCATGGCTGAGTCGTGTGATTTTACGGTAGTGCGTCGAAAGCTTGTGATCATGATCAGCTCGTGTTTGAACCCCAATAAGCGAGGGCGTCTCAGTACGGCTCTGCGCAGTGTTACCTACCAGATTCAGCATTCAGCTTTTGCTATACGAATATTGAGAATGGAGGAAGTTTGACGACATAGGGTACAGCTCCTATTGCGGGAGGGGGGTCCCCGTCCAATTCTGGGTGAACTTGTCCGCAGGCAATCCGACTCCTCTTACAAGGGTTTTCTAGGAGCCAATATTAATGTGTATACATAATGCACGGAAGACATACTTTCATTTCAAACTTCTTGGCCAGGACAAGGAGAATGCAATATCCAATCTGTCCGTGGTATATCGCAACAAGGATATATCCCCTAGAGTTTGTGCATAAATCAGGCGTATGTTCAATGTGGGAGTGACAGTAACGTATTGATATTCCGATTAACGACGAGCGTGCAGACCATGACGGCCGCCATGTTAATAAGTAGGGAAACTAGTGGTGTCAAGACTTGCAGCCTAAGACGAGAGCCGGTTGGTCAACCGCTTGAGTGTTATCCGTCAAATGGTCGCGCACTAGGTATCGCAGGGTGCTTGGTGTCATTAATGGGTAGCTCGGAGTCCATCTTCGCTGTTGTCGACGACGCCATGACGATGGTGGCGTCGAGTGATATGGTGGCTAAAGGGACATCCAGAACACAACTCGGCAATGATGATGTCAGTTGGAGCGGAGAGTAAGTATCCAAAATGGGAAAATAGGCGGGAGTCTCGGGATCGTCGGGACGCCCGTTGCCGCTCATCCCGACACCGCCGACCTGTATCGACTCACGGTTCCGACATGTTCTCCGCGAGTTTTTCCGAGTCAGCCTCAGTTACTCGTATCAATCGTGTTGCATCTAAATTCCAGGTCAATGCAACCGCTTACTGTGCTTCATCTGCTGATTTAACTGGACTAACAGGTGACCTCCACGAACACCGCAGTCGACGCGAGACGACGTTTAACAGAAGAGGAGATAGAGTCTGGTATATGATTGACGAACCACTCACGCTAGGCATTGTAAGAAAAAGTCGATTATCATCTTTTTCCATTGGTCAGCAACGGAGAGCGTAAATCACCAGGCCTAAGTGTATGGCAGATTTGAAGCTTCGGCGTCTCCTCCAATCGATCCAGGATCTGAGATCCAAGATCGAATAAGCACCCTTTTCCCATTTATGGACACATACGGATGGAGACGCTCGGACTTTGCATCCCTTTGTTCTCGCTGCCCTTTAGATTTAGTGTCGTGCTATCTCCACAAATCCTGCCACCAGAGTCGTATATTACAACTCTGGCATGCAAAAAAGGCGTGTTTTACCTTCACGCGCTGATCTTGCAATGTGTATGTATGGCTGTATTCGTGAGTTCTTTATTCCGAATCCCAAACTGCAAGACCCTGTTAACTTTTGGAACTGTATCATTCGTGTGCTCTGTTCAGCGCGGTATGTGCGTGCAAGTCTCGCCTAAAATGCGTTTTGATATATGACCCCTTCGTTTTGATTTCAGCCTTCGGTCAGGGTCTCCGCACGTTCAACGTCTTCATCCCCGGATATATCTTGGTCTTCAAGCCCGCGAAGTTATCTTGAACATCCACGCCCTTTCACGGATCCAACATATTCTCCAGGATGACAAGCAGGTATGTATTGTGGACGTACTAGGATTCCAATCACTCAAGTGACTTCCTCGTAGCTCCGTGCCAACTTATACCTATCTATCCTCTATAGTCCAATACTCTAGCAACGATGATGGACAAACGCGGAATGCAAGTGCCCGCGTAGCTTTGATGGAGCCCACGGAGGGTCGATGTGCGTGTTATGTTCCGGAAGATGTTATACTAAATCAAATTTTATTCATAGACTTCCTCGTCGTCGTTGGAACTGACAACCACACTATAATCAAGCCAGAAATCCAGTCCTCTTGGCGGCTCATTTGCGACGAAGTAAGTCAAGTTTAGCTCTGTGTGTTTCATGTACTCACTATGCAAGTCAATGAAGGCTTCCCAAATCGTCAAATGGGGCTCTTTGATATCTGATACTTCCTCCTGGCCTTGCCTTCATTTCGATGAGATCGATGAATTTTGGAAATTTGTGCATCGATTAACCGCACTCCGGACCCGCGTATCGAAGAGTGAAGCGGAGATTCAGGACAGAGTTGATATCTTTCGTGGTATGCTTCCTGGGCTTCCCCCAGCTTAATCATTGCCACTTAGTTGCACACTTCCGTATGCCACTGGGTGCCGATCCCATTTTATGTTGACAAAGGCCCGAACTTGAAGGAATGGACCGTGTGTGATAATTAATTTAGTTGGGTTGCACAGTTATGCAAATATAAATTCGCATCATTCTACTGCATAGTGCTACGGTCGACCTCAGTACTATGATCCATGTGCGAGTGTCCAAGAGGTCAACTGTTCCTTTTTCAACCTCTTATTCTCAGTTCCACTGTTATTCTCAGTTCCACTGTTATTCTCAGTTCCACTGTTATTCTCAGTTCCACTGTTATTCTCAGTTCCACTGTTATTCTCAGTTCCACTGTTATTCTCAGTTCCACTGTTATTCTCAGTTCCACTTTATTCTCAGTTCCACCCTGGTCATCTCGGACACGTTCGACTGCTACAATGCGTTCTTCTGGACTGAGGAGCCTGATTGCATAGTTTAGTACGTTCTTATCGCTACGTGTCCCTCAGGTCGATAAGTCTTCAGAAAGATGGCGGAGAACATACAGATATTGTGTGAAATATACTGCAGCACGCAGTGGAGTGATCACCATGTCCTGCGAACTAGTTCAGTAATGCAAACGCTCCTGGGGTATGTACGATAGCTTACTAGTTTCCATCTAACGATTCGTGATAATTCTTCGCTGATCCCGCCAGTCCTCTCAAGTCCGACAAGCTTCAGAGCCTCGTCCTTATCTCCAAGATCTGATGCAGAGGTCTGGAACGTATCTTCCTCGATTTTGTCATCGTTGAAAGACCTACGTATACGGAGCCCCGTGGGAGAGTAGCTGATGGCATCCGTGGCAAACTTCAGCGTCTCTCAGCGTACAGGCAAGTGAGGCAATGGTAGAGCGATGTTCTAGTAGCGAGTCAGCACACAAATACAGCGGGCATGAGAAGAGAAGCACGCCTTTAAACCTACCTTAGACGGCATCGTTCCTGACGGCCAATTTTACGATCTGGCCACGGGGTCCTGGCTCGACAATGATTATCATGGCTATTCTGTGCAGGTTTCTCACTAGGCTATCGCACGTGTGTGCAGATAGGAGGTAGCCTGTAGTATGTGTTCGAATAAGCATCAGACAACATAGTATTTCGGTAGCAACCAACGTCCTTATCTCCCGGTGCGTTCAAGACGATAATTAACGACCAAAGAAGACGTGCATCCAACTCGACCAATATGGCCAAGAGGAAGGCTGCGAGGATCGCGCTGTAGGAGATCAGTACGAGGAAAGGACAAGGTGAACCGACCATACCCTAAGATGAGAGAACCAGGTGTGACCAATATTGGAGGTGCAAAGGTGTAAGCAACAAAGTTAGCAACTGACAGTAACAGTCGGCGGTTCCGATGTCGTGAAAGAGGCAACTGATGTGTTACGCTTCCAGGATCGTCAGTCCATTCGATTCGGAATACGGACGAGGGAGAGCCTAGCACGTGTATATCAGTGCGTGGTCGAAGACAAATATATTGGATTGGCACTCGCTATGTTAGGCTCCTTGGCCATCGGCACCAGTTTTATCATCACCAAGAAGGTTCGCAACTACTCAGATTCTTGAAAAGATTTAGAGGGCCAATGGTAACTTAGGGTTCGAACGACGCTGGAGAACGGTCATCCTATAACAGCGCTTCAGAGCACTATACATGCCTGAAAAACCCAATACAGTGGGCGGGCATGTCAACCAGTAAGTCTGTTGCTATTGATCCTGCCTACAGCTCTCATTGATTGCGCTCTCAGTGGTTCTCGGGGAAGTGAGCACACTCTTGACGGCAGCGTATCTTGAGATTAGAGCATTAGTCGTGACAATTATCACCGCGTAGACGTATAGTTCTGAAGTTGTAAATAAGAGACAGACCAGAACTATTTGAACTCACCGTCACGGTGTTCGCTGTGAGAGCGATTCGCTGAACAAAAGATACTTCCGGAGTCTTCTATTTCTGTGCCGTTTTGCGGGACCCGGGACAGTCCGTACTGTGACGGCCGAATATTACGAGCTCAGAGAATGCAAGAACACCTTATTATTGAATTGCTTTCAATTTGTATTTAGCAGGGAGGCTGTAGAGAGATAGAACAAAATATACAGATGAGTAGGCGGAGAGGAGGAGGAGGAGAGCACGCTAAGCGCGCGCACGACGGATTTGACGCCTACGCCCGACAGTACTCCGCATTCGGCATCCTGACATGCCGGACATGATATATCTCATGATCAGAAAATCTACGCTATCGTATATCAGCGTATATCACGTCCAGGTTATAGGCTCGCTGGCAGTAATTCAAAGGCTGGGTTTCCTTGTCGACCGCTCAGGCCTCAGGCCTCAGGACCGGCTTGTTTCTCTCTCTGAGTCTACCTGGCAAACAAACCCCATGGCAAGTTCCACCGCTGGCACTCCTTCATTCTACACTCGTTCGATTATACCAACTCCCGGAGGCACGCCTAATCTGCACGCGGATACAAATGCGACAATCTACAACTTATGCTACAACACCTCCCGCCCTGCTGGTGATCCCTCCGACTGGCATGTACTTGAGGACGGCTCACTCATCACCTCGCCCTTGACTTCTGACGTGAGAAGTACTGTGGTCCAGCTTGCTCTCATCAGCGCTCTTGGCATGTTTTTCCTCAACAATTCTGTCACTGTTGTGCGGTACATATGTAGGGGGAAAGTGAGAAAGAAACTCCTGTTTCATATGCTGTTAGCCAGTCAGTTGATTGGACTACTGACTATTTGCGTCACGATGGTCCCCTTTTTCGTTCAATCAGTTAGCTGTACTGGGTCAGTGGCAAATGGCAAACTGGGCTATATATTGTACGTTAAACAGGTTTTAATTTGTTCTAGAATCGGTCGCGTCGAGGTTATATCGACTTTCCTTTCACGCAGCTTATTGGTGAGTCGTCTGAGGTCTCCTTTCTTATCATGACACCACAGGTTCACATATTTTTGCGTAGACGTCCGGAATACTCGGCATGAAAGTGTACCGCTGTCTCTATAACTCTCGTCGAGTTTTATGGATCCTGATTACTCTTCGGATGACAATGACCATACTTGTTATCGTTGACTTGACGGCCTACAAGTCGATCCGAAGGTTATCAGGTACGTTCTTCCTCATGTGTTACTTTTATAAGGTTGATTGGGGCACGAGCACAGGTACTAGTTGTATGCCTAGAGTGGCCACACCTATTGTAGTGGCAGCCGACATCATACAAGCTGTGGAGTCCGCTTTTATCACCTCATGTTGTGAGTGAATCCTTATTTCAGACGTAACATAGAACACTTAGCATGTATCAAGTTTTCTATGCATTATGGAATGTACATCGGTCTCCGTCGGAAGATACTAGTTCTTTATCTTTCCCAACGGACCGCTCCTCTAAACCGCAAGCTTCCCTTTGTGACCGCTTACGAGGCTGGTGGAATCACTTAGCAGTCAATACCTCTCAGGTGCAGAGTTCTGCTTCCTTTGATGAGCGTCACGGTCAGGCCCCGCAGTCTGTTCCCCAATCCCAGCCCCAATACCCTTCTGTGCATTCCGGACCTCTACAAGACGCAACCAGGCCTTTCTCTTCCAATGTGCAATCCCCACGCTTGAATTTCTTCAAGCTGTTAAGAGTTGAGGTGAGGTATCTGCTTATGTCTGAGTGTATTCTGCTGACAGGCTCCAGTCATGTTATAGTGCAATAGTGACCATGATTCATGCCGGTATCGCTGGTATGGCTCTTATCGCAAGCAAAACAGATTCAGTTGCGTTACTAACTATAAATTGTAAGTCTTTATAACGATCAAAGCGATGGGTTGGGTGACACATTGGACTGCAACAGGGTTTATAATCTCAGCCTTCGCAATGCAAAGTTTTGCAGTTGTCATACGGCGCAATGATCGCGAGGCTGCCATCCGGTCATACTGTCAAGATCATCATTTACTATTAAGTACAAGAACTATAGCAACGGTGGCGACCGGACACGAGGGGTATGTTTCTCAAGTACGAAGGAGTGTAATCTCTTCCCCTCCAGGGTCTCGATTCCCAACAGCGATGGCATATATCCCTCTACCGCCTCGCGTTGACCAGTTGCAGCTCCCCATCGACTCTGAAGGCGTAGATTGTTGGGAAAAAGAAGTTTTACTCTCATCCTTATATACATTAGGTATCAACCTTTGATTTCAAGTTTAATACTGCTGTCATACAGCTCTCCGCATACCTTGTATACTGTTAACGTTCTGATGCGTCAAGTACTGATTTCTCTCTTACTGTGGCTGGCGCGCAATCTTATCGAGAATTTGTTCGTCTGAATCTGACCTCGGACAAGGTAGAAATTTGACCACGTAGAAATTTGACCACGTAGAAATTTGACCGCGTAGAAATTTGACCGCGTAGAAATTTGACCACGTCCATTGAATGCTGCCCAAAGAAGGAACGAGTCATGACGCAAAACGCGCGTTCGATTTATTAGTCTGGATCTCGCACGGCGAATCGCTTTGATGGGATTTGCCGGGTTTCCTCCAAAGTCCACTACTCTTAAGAGTCGCAATATTCTGCATTACCCTCGAACTGCCAATCCCGAGCTTGAAAGCTTCAAGGTCTAGAGCATGTGAGTCATCACTATAGTCTGACATTCACGCAGATACACATACAGTGTTAGATACGCTCGTGTACCATGGCTGCCTTGCGGGCAGGGAGGAGCAAAACTACATCCCAACGAGCAAAACGGGATGCAACTGTGCTTCGAAACGTACAGCCTTACGACATTGCCCAGCTCAATAGGCAAATCGCTGCCCTAACACTTCGTTCGAATTCGTTATCATCCTCTAGTCCCTTCCTTTCCGATGCTCCCGCAGCTCCAGATCCTGCTCATGCGATGCCTCTTGGACCCAACCTGCAATCCATCAACAATGATCTATTAGTTCACAAACTTTCTTTCAGTCCTGATGTGCGAGACCTCATTTTTTGCGGGGATCACATGATGGGACCGTCACAGAAACGGAACATCGAGGAGATAGAGGGACCAAATACTGGGCCCCTCGCTTTACAATCAGAGCATCCAGTTAACCTCCACTTTCTCAATTACGAACAGTATCTCTTCATCACACTATTTTCCGTGGAAGAACTGGTCGACGGGCCACAACTACAAAGCCAAAACCCGGATGACATTGCGCAAAGTCTCATCAACAATCTCTACGATGAAATTCAACGTTTGGAACATCTGAAAGCTACTGAATGGGATAGGAGAAGGCGTAGTCAGTCGGGTGAGAACCACAACGGAACAGTGAATACAGGTGACCTTGATATCTATCGGTTGGTGTCCCGGAAATTTACCTGTTTCTCTGCTTAGACCAATACTTCGCGCAGCGCTTCAACAGCTCGAGCTCAGGGACGACAATTGTACACGCGTGCTACGTTGTTGTGTTAATTCTACACCTATTGTTTGGATTACCACGGCGTCCCTCTGGACTGTTGTTGGCCGCACTACGCGCGATCGTCCGCTTGACTTCAATTCACATGGCCTCTCTATACTCCGTCGATACGAACGACGTGCCGCGTGTATGGGAGGAGATTCCAAAGGACCTACGTACCATATTAACCGCATTCGATCTTGACCCATCGGCACTCACGTTTATCATGTGTCCTTCTTGTTATGCTCTTTATACCGAAAGTCAGTGTCCGGAACTCTGTACTTTCAAAGAGACGACAAGTAGTGAGCCCTGTGACGCAAAGCTGTGGCGCACGCGAACTATAGGCGCGAAGGACCATCGTCGACCGATTCGCCGATACAGACATCAAACGATGAACTCGTGGTTAGGACGATTTCTCTCCCGCTCAGAAGTCGAGGATATCATTGACAGGGCGAAGGTACCGGAACAACCTCCAAGGTTTGCCTCTGATTTCTGGGACGGGAGCGTTATAGCGGCTTTCAAAGGCCCGGCAGGTCATACTACACCCTACATGGACACTACAAACGTTGATTCCAGTACGGCAAGGCTGGTCTTCGTTTTAGCTATGGATGGCTTCAATCCATTTCAATCGAAACCGGGCAAGGGTTCTGTCACATCCACAGGGATATATATGATCTGTTTAAACTTACCTCCACATCTACGCTACCTTCCCGAAAACCTGTATTTCGTTGGCGCTATTCCTGGCAAACCCTCTACCGACCAAATCAACCACTTCCTCCGGTTAATCGTAAGGGATTTGCTCCCTTTATGGGAGACTGGAGTGTTCCTTTCTCGGACCACAAAACATGCAAGAGGCAGGCTGGTCAATGGCGCTCTTATACCAATTGTTGCAGACCTCCTAGCTTCCCGTCAGCTGCTAGGTTTGGGTGCTATCAATATGACCTTTTTCTGTAGCTGCTGTTACCTGACCCTCGACGAGATGGAGAATTTCGATCCCGGGACTTGGCCCAGTCGAAATATTGAGGAGCATAGGAGAGCTGCGGAAGCGTGGCGAGATGCTCCTAGCACACAAGAAAGAGAACGGCTTTTCAAGGAGAATGGCATTCGTTGGACAGAACTTCTTCGGCTGCCTTACTGGGACCCTCTTCAATTTGCAGCCATTGACTCAATGCACAATCACTATCTTGGTCTACTTGAAAATCACTGTAGAGTGATTTGGGGAATGAATGTTGATGCCACTGACGGTCTCGGCTTTGCCCATCCTACACGCACAGAACCCGCCCGGCCTTCAAAGGAGGCGATGGATGTTGGAGTATGGTATCTACTTCATGGGACACAAGAACAGTTACGGAACCACGCTGTGAAGGCCGTACTTTGGTATCTATGTGCCGAGCGCGGTTTGAGACGTGCAAGCACCGTCAGCAAGATGATTGCCGAACTCATGCGCTGGGTAAGTACATATTCTCGACGCAGACACACGAATTAGGCTGATAGATAATATAGCGTGCTCGAGAAGGGTTTCCCGTGACGACAGATATACCAAGAATTCCCGGGGCATCGGTTATCCATAGCGACCACCCTCCAGAGTATGGGTTATCCAGCTCATCCGCCGGGCGGCTTCGTAACGATAGATCGGTGGGTGGTAATCCAGGTCGAGGCAGCGTTAGCAAAGCTGCTAGGACGGCAACCACACCCCCCTCGAGAGTATCTGGCGCTCACACTGAAACCGAACTCCCTGCAGAAGTAGCGGCGTATCATGTAGAGTTGTTGCAGGTGGAGAGATTATATGCAAATGGCGGAGTGGAAAGAACCCTGGCCAGGAAACGGAAGTGTATTCTGATATATATGTGTAGTATTCGGGAGTTGGATACGAGAGGTCTCTGTGCAGATCTCGCGAGGCGGCTGATTGAACACGTAAGTAAAGTTGTACCACCGACGGTTCTTGAAGAGGGCTAAATTGTCGCACACCTTCAGCGTTCTGCTACTGCTTCAATACCTAATCAACCGACAATCTCTCGCCAGTCACCACTGCTCTCTCGTCTTCCGACACTCTCCGAGTCCCGTCAACCAGCTCTCTCCCGTCAGCCAACCTTGACCACATTGGAGCCGGATGAGGTGCGTCAATGCTAATTTTGACAGGTGTAGTGTCGACTAATACATCTGCTTATATTATCTAGCTTGCAGCGCCAAGAAATCACAGTTCGCACCAGATACCAGCACCACCGGCAGAACCTCAAGTGCCAAGGTCTGGAGGCCGCAAGACCCATGTTCTCGGCAAGGAGACTCTTGCTGCTGTTCATGCTGATGTTGAGAGAACAGAACTGCCCAGTTGGGTTAGTCATGCTCCAAAGAACTTCGGCTCCAAAACGCGAGGCAAGCTCAGTGCAGATCAGTGGAGGACTGTATGCACAATCCATTTACCAATCACCCTGATACGGATATGGCAGGGTCCGAGAGAACTACAAATGCTCGATAACTTCATGGACCTAGTTGCTGCCGTAGAAATTGGGGGGATGATGCAAGTTTCAGAGGAACATATCCAGCTCTATGAGGCGAAGATATTAAGTTACCTTCGGGGTATGAAGTCCATTTATCTCGAAGCAACTGTTAAGCCGAATCATCACCTTGCATATCATTTGGCGATGTTCTTGCGGCGGTTTGGTCCAGTGCACTCGTGGCGGGCATATGCTTTCGAAAGATTCAACTACATGCTGCAG
This sequence comes from Hermanssonia centrifuga, assembly GCA_001913855.2. Lineage (NCBI taxonomy): Eukaryota > Fungi > Basidiomycota > Agaricomycetes > Polyporales > Meruliaceae > Hermanssonia > Hermanssonia centrifuga. The sequence goes on from MLYV02001198.1 coordinate 62,644, forward strand.
AATCTGAATACAAACATGCATATTGGTCAGTATCACTGCTTCGTGATATCACACTGCTAACGGAACTTTTAGGGGAGCTTGAATTGACATTCATGAACCAGATATGCCGCGCGGCAAATCTCCGCCCTCTACTTCGAGACCATGAAGTGCAGAAAGCGATATTCGAAGTCATCAATGCTTTCAATGAAATTTTTCACGAAGATGGTCGAGGTACTCGAATTTCAGATAACCTTCGCCTTGTGGAGGATGCTGTGTCCAGTCGAGGGCAAAAGCAAAAAAAGGCCGACCAGGTGGTCAAACTGGAAGATGATGTATATGCCGCTCTTCTTGTTTCGGTCAATGGCGCTACAGGCAGGGACCTATACGTGGATCATAATGCGGGGAGGAAAATGCCTGAACAAGAATATTTAAGGTCAGACGCAACACGTTTGACCAGAATTTTCAAGGGCGGCGTTACCTATAAGGCGTGCAGCGACTCGCGCAAGGACAGTCATGTTTTATTGGATATACATCCCGAGGCGGGACAGCCTCTTGGGCCTAGCCAATGGCCACCTGCTTCCCTCGTCGCGGCAGATATCTTACATATCTTTTCCCATAAAAGATTCTATGGCGGAGGGTGGATTGAAGAGACATTTCTTGCCATAAATCGTCTTATGCCTCTATCGGATTACGATACAGGACGCGATATCTATCGGAAGTATGAAACCGCGGGCGGGTTCCTTTGTTATGATCGCTACTGCGAGACCATAGAAATTGTGCGGCCAGACACCATTATCTCGCATTTCGCAAAGACGACAATGGACATCCAGCAAATTGAACCTCGTTGTGTTCATGTGCTTCCCCTGGATCGAGTGAGTTTTCCTTGTGTTGTAGGACTCTATATTGACCTCATAATAAATGCAGATGATGCAACTGATTTCGCTTCCGACCTTCGACGACTCGGACGTCGATGCACTGTGAAACACCGAACCGCATAGGATTAGGTAACAACTAGTACTATAGCCTAAACTGTGTGTTATGATTCTCCAGACCAATCGAGCGTTATTAAGGAAAGGTTATATCCAGTCTATCTCTCACTCTGAACTCGACGCTATATCTAAGCATGCAATTTCTTACACTTGTTCGTGCCTTTAATTCTTCACCCCGTGAGTCGAAGTGATTCAAATTCCTCTCGGCGCAGCTTGCTGCGATACCCCTTCATTGTCTGACCTGTGATCCAACTGGGCTCGCCATTTGAACGCGGCCACAAATAACGATCCTTGACCGCGGGATGATTGGCACCAGCATGAGCAGGTGTCCACATGTTTGCTTGCCGAAGCCATGTCTGAACGCTGCCATTTCGCATATCTGTGTGAATAAAGAGATCACCAGCGGACAGCAGCGCCGAGAACGGAGGAGGTTGTTGCAGCATGTACGGTGCGGAAGTCCAATACCAAACGGTGCAGCCTGTCTCGGCTTGTCCTGCCCTGAAAGGTCGGACCTCTTTGGTCGGCAGCTCAGAGGTCATTTGAGTACCTTCAGCTTGGGCAAATGGGACACTAGGAATACTATGGAGAGGCGCCACGGGTTGAAACGCTAGACCGGGCACAGCTTCAGAAGTTGTCCGGCGTGGATACGAGGTCGCGAGGTGATGACCTGATGGCGGCGGGATTCCATAACAAGAGCGCAAAGAACCATCTGCGTGAACTGCAAGGAGAGTGGATCCAGGCCTCTCGTGTATGCGTACGGGTTCTGCAGGTAGTAAATGACCACTGAAAGGAGAAGAATCCAAAGCCGTCGGGAATGATACCTGTACATCCGGTGGGGATGTAATCGGGTCAGAGGTAGACGGCCTGAGTTCCAAGCTGCGTTAGCAAAGCAAATATGATGCTAGTCAATTTTGGCTCACCCAGAGGAGTCTGTCACATCCGCGCCATATAGTTGCTTTGGAAAGCGCCTCCGATTGAGGTAAGTGTTCTAGAGAGAAACATCAAACATCTACGGTGCGCAAAAAATGTAGAGATCGCTTACTCCCCACTGTTCTCGAATGTTGTCTTGTAAATCCTTCCAGCCAGGAGCTTTAATAATGCGACAGTGGCGAGGGCTGGACATAGATCTAGACATGTATAAGGATGGAAAGAAAGAAAGAACCTGCGTGTTTTCCGCCACTGTTAAAGCCACATGAGGAACGCGTGCAAGGCCCACGTGGGTGGTGCGCGATTCCCTGAAATGGCAGGAGGTAGTCAGCTGCGGCATCTCCCGTCCTCCTCACATTAGAATCAGACTTTCCGAGACATTTCTTCTGGACCATTATCGAGTTCCCTCTTGATGACATTCCCCAACGAATACAATCCCATCGGCTCACTCTAGGCGAATTTCTCTTGTCCCCCTTCACAGTTTCCTCTGTGAACAATAAGAACCGGTCTCCGACTCACCAGTAAATGGTGTCAGAGTTTCTGGGCCTCTGTGATATTTTTCAGACTGACATCTGATGAATATCTTCACAGCCAGATACCCGTTCTTATGGAGGCTATGGACTGCTTCAGTGCGGGATGTGTTTTGGCGGATTAGAGGGAGCGCCGTTGTTTTAAGCCAGCTGCTCAAATACAGGGGAGGAGGGCTCAACGTTGATGCGCAATCAGCGGAAATCGACGACGAAGGTGCGACACTGTTCGTCGTTCATATCGTGCTCGTGTAGACTCTCATCAAGCAAATGATTGCCAGTGAGCCTTCCAGGCCAACCTTCGATACTCTGCTGCGTACCGCAAGAGTAACGGTCTTTCCCGAATCGTTCTACATCTCCGCCTATTGCTCATAGTTGGCCGTTGTCATGGGCGAGGCAAATCCTTCGTATGCTGGTATCAGAAGAAGCGCGGAAGCGGGTACAGGACCTTAAGTATGTTATTATCTTAGCTTGTAGATGTTTCCGCTGTTGACTGACGAGTAAGCTACTAGGGCTCGAACAAGCCAGACCCGGGCGATGCCGCACGCATCTCGAAATTAGAGGCCAAGATAGCTGTCGCTACCGAGGAGCCAGAGGAATTGCAGGAGAGGTCCAACTGGGTCCCTAAGTTCCTCAGTTCCATATTCTCCGAAGTCAACGAGTGTCATTTCACGACAGCCATCGGCTTCAGATATCAGTTCGCAAGGGGACAACCGTGAATCACGTGGGGAGAGGAAAGTACCATTCAGATTCAGGCATTCTATGACAGTAGGTGTTTGGCGGATTCTGTTTTAATCCCTTCTCACTATTTGTGCAGTCTCGATCAAGGGAGTCATCTGTGCACCTGGCAGCGCACCTCCGGCTCGTCATCGCCCACCGGCCTTAGCCATTCCATAATTCTTCAGTGGCGCAGGAGACCACTCGTTATCCGAATTATGGCTATGGTTCAATCCCGAATCTCCTTCAATAGAAGTAGTAATCCATGGAAGAAGTTGTGAGTTGTGAGTTGTTGTGAGTTGTGAGTTGTAAGCTGCATCCGGGTTGTGAGAATCAGGATTAGATGAAATTACTTATACACGCAGTGTCTGGGGGACGGCGATAGATATTTACAATGTTTCACGCCATGTGTATATCGTGTGGTGCTTGCGTGTCTGAACAAAATACTTCTCATCTATTTCCGGAAGATCTGCACCATATATGCACAGTAAACATTTATCATATTGTTCACCTATCATTCAACTATTTCAGTCGTAATTTTTACATACTTTCATGATATCACCCATGGAAACAGTATATTAGAACACAGTATACTTCTCGCTTAATACTTCGGCTTGTATCAGAGAGATAAGGTAGTATGATATTAAATAGCTATCGCATCGTAACTTTATATATGGTCATCGTCCTACATGTGGTAGGACCGAGATGATATTGTGAAAACACAAGTAAATATTTGAGAATTATCACATTAATTATAAGCTGGATATTTCTTCTGATTTAAGTTGGTGACTTTACCGCGTCGCTATGTAAGAACCATATCTAAGAGCTACCAGCGACCAATTCAGAGTAAGTGTCTGGGAAACATATTAGCTATTTACTTATTTTTACCGAAAAGCATTCACTAGCACAAATATAAAGACATGATATAATAATCTACAATGACCACTATGAATAATTCTCATGATAATACATCTACTATTTGCCCTCGCATTGAAACAGCTTTACAATGAAGATTGCCTGTGTAAACTTCAAATTAGAAGCATCGGGAAGCATGGGAGAGTCATTTTTTCATTTAACCACATATCTTCACCATATTTCCCTGGGAAATATGGGCCAATGCCCGCAGTGTTGAGAACTCCCAGAAAAGGTCCGGGCGTCCCCAGTAAGGTTCTGCTGCATCACAGACCGACAATTGAAACATATGATGAGTATCGCACCGCTAGGAACTCGGTGATGTCCTTGCTCAGGTCAAAATCATCTTCGTGTGTAACGAACTCAAAACTCGACTTCGGCGCTTGAAGTATAGCAAGCTCTTCTTGATCGCGGGAAGCCGTGGTCGATATGTGCGGTTGAACCCTTAGCCAATCCTTCCTGCGTAACATATCACAGTGCATGGTGTTCTCGGGATGTGATGCTCGCTGCGACAGAGACGGCGCAGAGCGACGACTGATGCAGATGCTGGTCGTACATGCTCTGCTTATTTACATCAAACGACCCAGAAACAGTTTCAAGCTGGATATCATGCCGGTCAGATCGTCGAGAAGAGAGTAGAAGTAATGGTACTGACCTTGGATGTTTCAGTTCCCCTGGTTCATGGTAAAGTAAGTGATTCGTTAAGCCGATGAATGCGGCCTGCCTGTCAACCCAGTCCACCTTTGTTGTCGGCCTTTGATTAATCATAAAAGAAGATTACTCCTCCCCTACCCCCAGTCGTCGATCCTATGTCGAAGAGTAGATCAGGGCTACACTCACGAAAAATTGGTTGCATCTGATCCCAATTCAATGCCTTTCCGACTTCCACTTTGCTCCGCAGAGATGCAGCTATTCTGGTGTCACGCTTTGGAAACACAGCAATACAGACAACTGCCCAATGGGAGAGTCAAGGCGTGGACAGCCTCGAAGTCCCAAGAGAGATGCACGCCGCAGCCCGCTAGCCGGAGGTCGTGTATCCCGGTGTGTGGTGGATAACCATATCGGATCGAGGTGCGTAGAAACTGGGTAACGCCAGCCAATTTATTCGATTACTACACCGCTACCTGAAAATACTCCCGTATGTAGTACATATGCCGGCATGTTGACAACTGTACCGCGTGGTTGAAGATTCTTCTGGTGCAAGTCCACGTACGGATGAAGGGAGTTAAGTCTCATACAAAACTTGAAATAAATTTCAGGTACTTCACCCAAGGTCGCATATATCTATTTGGATGGTGCATGGACAGGGGCGAGATTAATGAGGAGGAGGTCGAGAGTCGAGCGCAACAGCTCCGAGTCGTGTGGCGGGCCGCTCGGCATGTACCGCCCTCGCCACTGGCGAGCCTCGTCTAGCGAACCTTGAGGCTTTCCGCACACTTCCAACGGCCTTATCTTTACCTAAACATCCAACACGCAGGAAATATGCACATGCATTCTGCACTGCAATATGCCCGCATCTGAAAAAATAATTTCCAAAGTTGGTCGATGCTCCCCAAGCTCAGCGCACCTTCCGAAATGTCTTGAAAATCCCGCCATCGTGTTCTGCGGTCAGCTAGCTCTGTACGTAAATATAAACTGTAAGCTTACGTCCGTCTCATGTGCATGTATTGATAGCATTTATCAAGAGGGCTGCCTGTGCCTGGCGGAACTTCGTTGGGCCTTTTGGGTGGAATTTAAAACACGCCCTGCCTTTTCTTGGAGGATCGTCACCTGGCGGCGTGCTTTGTGTTATGGAAAAGTGTGAGCAGGACGCTCGTAACATTGCTAGCGCGATTTCCAAAGCACTCGAAGAATCTCGCTAATGCCGCGACAGATGCCACAGGTCACGGAGTATGCACCCGAGTACTAGAGGCTCACTACTAGTGCAATCATTGCGTCAGTGACACTTTCAATTTGGTCATGTACAGCACCGTAAGGACCGCCTTGTAACTCGAGTGAGGAGATTTAAACCGTCTGCAGCAGTCTTCCACCCTCAAAACCAAAGGCCGTATCCATATACTGGATCAAATAGGCACCTTCTGTGATATCTATAGACGTAAAGGTTGACGAATGCTTAAAATCGAAGCTACTTACTAGTCTTCTTCCTCTCCGGTCTTGAATAGGAAATCTCCCGGGCTCACTAAGTCCGTCGAACCAGGTTCTCGCTTGCCGTTGCCTGAAGACAGTGCAACCGTCAGTCGCGACCCCACAAATCGTCGATGCGGTCTGGCGATATTCGCTAATCGGGCAGACTCTGTCAATGATACATGGGTTTAGCCAGACTTTGGCTTCCATGTCATGTCACCGCGTCGCCTCCAAACCGACGATGCTTCTGACCACCTTCGCTCAACGCTAAACATTGTATGTTGAACATTAAACTCAAAAATTTCTCTTGGCTGTATCACCGCCGGCAACAGCTGGAGGTCACGGAATCCTACTATTACCATCGCCGGAGGATGCCCTTGACAATTCATGACGAATGAATGTCAACCACTGAAAATAACCGCTTGAGTTATCTTTGTGTTTCCAGGTACCTGCACGGCTTGGAAGCCCGACGACTCTCTTCTTTCATGACACTAGCAGCGATAGCACTTAATGCTTACGATAAAAATGTTCGGAACAGCTCGCTGTACACACTGGCCATCTGCCCCGCCCCCCACGGGCATGAAAAAACCCCATCTGACATTCATGCAGAAAAAGATTAAGAAGCATTGAGTTTTTTCCTGATGGGCTGATATACGCACTGTTTTTTCCTTTCTTTTTTTGAAAATGGCCAAGCAATCCGCCGATATGTGCGTCTCTTTGAGGCACACCGTTCTTCGGTATCGGCGTACGCTCGGTGACGATGATCTGTTGGCCTGGCGGCCTTGAGCCGCGTCTGAGCGATTGATTGAGTCTGCAGATTACTGTACCATCACGGAAAGATAACATCTAGTACTCCCTCGTGTCCGTACAGTTTCAGCCTCGAGTCTAGCTGTAAAGTATTCACAGCCTCGCAGGCTGTGTGCAATAAATAGCGCAGCGTGTACCCTTTGTTTGTCTCACAAGGCAATCCATCGTTGATACACGTACCCGCAGCGTGTATAGAGAGGAAGCACATTCCGGCACACACGTTCCTACTTGTGAAACAAAGTCTAACAGGCTCGAGTCCACGGTCCCGCGAGGCAACGTCCGAGTCTGAGTGGCACGCTTATTGCTTGAAGGTCTCAGCGATACTGAAGAGGTTAGCAGGCAAATATGCCTCGTGGTGATTTCTTTCAAGTACTCGCGCCTCCTGTGCGTCCGAACGTATTGATTTTACTTCCTATTATGGCGATCCCGAACTATTTAGATTGAACTTACGCTTCACATGATGTCTGCGCACGCACAGCAAGGTCGACCCACCGCCGACGCCGCGAACATGTACCTGGCAGCTGCACCACTATCTTTACTTTGTCCTGTTATGGGATTAGTTCCCGTAGGAGGATGAGCGGTCTGAGATAAACACTTCATATTATGCTAATTGTGTGTAACTCCTTTCTTCTTCCGTCTGTTAGTTTTGACCTTTAATCAATGACCTTTCATGACGCTAGGGTTGGAGCGCCTCGAAAATGGACACTATCCTTTTTATGGGAGTTGCTTTGAGTAGATCCCATTTCCCAACACTGAGTTGCAAGTGCTGTGACCCCGTTCAATGTATGTAGCAACGTTAACGTGATGCGAGACTGCGGAAATTACCTGCAATACGTTCATAGGCTGTCATTACTAGCACGGAGATCAGTGGACGCGAACAATCCTTTTGGAAGAGTGTCAGCCTATCATATACTGAACGGCGTGGATGGCTCACTTAACAAGGGTCCATCTGGATAGAAAAGATAATAAACATTCCGCCTGTAAAGGCATAACGCATTATCTCTGTATCTCTGTATCTTCAATTGCGATTGTTGTATTATTTGTGATCTAAGGCCCCGGGCATAACAACAAGATTGCATGTCGACAATAATAGTGGCCGTATGAGACTCAGAGCCATAACGACGCCGCTAGGCCTATAGGGGAAACATGACGCATACTGCACGGTCAAAGCATTCGCAGCTTGGAACCAAAAAGTGCACGACATACCGATCGATCGATCTTATTCACATTCACCTGCACACGGTGTACAGATCCTCCGCATGCCTCTTGCGGCACATGCATCGTCACCGGCCGGTGAGTTAACTGAGCGATTTCATGCGCCGATGCTAGGCAGATGGTTTTCGACTGTTATCCACCATGTCATGCCATGCCATGATGTTAATGGACGCGGACGGCTCAACCCACCCATTGAGATATGAACTGTCACAATTATTACTAATAGCAGACCGCGAGAACGTCCCATATATGAATTCACTCACCTAGAACGACCGATTAAACCGCCTTAAACCCGACAGAACGACCGTGAGTGCATGCCAAGATTTAACCGTGGTCCTCTTGAACTTGGGGGGCTTCTTTCCAGGGACTGCTTTGCCACTGGGATCTCCAGGTGGGGAGAGAGAGAGAGCTCAGTGGCTTCGCGATGCTCCTGGCGTCTGATGATGGCATGATCCACTCACCATCTCGGTGCGGAGTGATGCAGCCCAAGAGACTCGATTCACGCGGCATGCCGATGAATGAGACAATGGAAGAGACCCGGAAAGTTGGGGGGAATACATAAACCTCGGACAAAGACCACGGAACGGAGCGTCGGAGTGGGGGAAGGCCTATCAGGAGTGACCAACACACGAGTGCAGTTTACGTTACGTTTTGCCTGCGAGCCGAAGTAGGGGGGGAAGAGCCTGTTGAACTTCGGGCTGGGGAGAATCCTCGATGTGACTTTTAGCGTTTAATTTGGATCGCTGTATTCTACTAGGGGTGGGGTGCGGTTCAACTACAATCTGAAGAATGTCGGCTGTGGAGGAAGCACTTCGCTGCGACAAGATTCAGATGCGGCGGCAGCTCAAGATTCGAAAAGAAGATGGGAAGTACCGGTCCTTGTGGGTGAAAGGATCGCCTGTCGGTGCGAGATACGGCGGGCGATAGAGCGTTCACAAGTCATTGATGGGCCATGCAGCTGCGCCGTGAGTGTGCGTGCAAAAGCCTGAGAGTTGCAGCAACCCCCAAAGTACAGCGCGGCGAATCAGGGTCGAGCCCAGTCGAGGTAACCTCGGAGAGTTGTTGTGTATGACAAGGATGACTCCGAAATTGAACGTTTGAACCCCAGCTCAGGCTCGCTATTCCGTAGTTCCCGGAGACCTAAGTACCTAGTTGCGGTTGGCAATCACCCTTTTACGAGGGGCAGTTCTGGATCTCAGACATTGGCAGGGTTTGCATGGAATACTTGAAATGTGGGTTCAAGTAGGGAGCGTTGTGAAAGAAATTGGGGAGAGGGGATAATAGTAGGCAGAGAACACGGTCCGACGGTCCGCGCAACACCGTTCTCCCCGCGGTCTCCTGGAGATAGCGAGTCAGCCAATGAGAACACACCTAGAGTCGCTTGAAGCGCATCAACTTCTTCAAAATCAATTGACAACAACCGCGCGGGGCCGACAATATTGATCCCATGTGCAGAGCTGGTCAACTAGTAGGCTTAGCCCATAAGGACGGATATGCGAAACAACTTGTAGGAAATCCCTCGGAATTCATGTCCGTCATACCTAGCGCATGACCACCTACCTCCACCTACGCACTGCAGCAAGGTAGCCATCATATCATGGACTCAACGCGTGTGCTGAAACGAACTGGCAATCAAAACATGAATATCGCAAAACTGCATCCGCCTCTCGTAAAGCCTGCTCTTACGTCCTTTTACGTCCCAGCTCGCTACTCTTCCTCTCACTGAAAAGTCGCACTGGGTCTTAGCTATCCGGAGATATCCCCACGTGGGGATCATACCGTCTCACCAAGCAAAAAGGAAAAAAAAAGCTTGTCGGCTAGCAAAATAGCCTGCAATAGGCCAGGCTCGAGCACCTCCCTCCCGAGTCGCCGATGCCGGCATAAACAGAAATCAAGAAGGGAGGGGGGGAAAGCTTAAATTCCCTCGCCCCTCCGGCTTTCCTCGTTGCGGGTCTGCCTAGGTCTGCCTGCAGGTCGTTGCTCCCGTTACCTCGTTGATAGGAGAACTCCACCCAGGCAAAACCTCCCATCCGGCACGCTCTCGCCGCGTCCGAACCGTAGTGAACCGCGCGCACCGATCGGTTATAATATTCTTTTTTAGTTGTTTTGTGTTGCAGTGTGTCTCTAGGTGTCTTTCTTTTGCGCGGTTCGTAAACTGTGTACCCTAGTGGTATTAGCGTGAGATCTGATTGCTAACGAATCGCTGCTCACCATGTTTCATTTTATCAGAGAGAAAGCAGCTGGCTTGAAGATCGGCGGCAGGGGCGGGGCGGGCAAGTCTAGACCTCCCTCCCGCCGCCCCAATCTTTTGAAAGGGCCTTTGGCTCTCGAGCTTTATCAGGCTTTATCGCTAGCGTGTATTTATCGGTACGCGAAGTGTGTGCAATGAGGCTCGCGCCACATTACACGGTCCAGCCCCACCAACAACCGCCCCAGTGATCCCTCATAACATATAGCCTGAAAAGCAGAATCCACTAGAGGAGTGTTTAAGATAATAACTGACGTATGGCGTATGTTGTGCGCGAGACTGCGAAGGGGGAAGGGGAGCGCGCAGGAGGGATTTCTGGAATGGAAGATTTCGGGAAAGCGTATTATGATGTAGGAAAATTAGAAGTGAATTTGACAGATCTTGATGCGGCCGGCGTTTGATGGCGCGCGCATCTCCTCCTTCAGTCTCCTTCAGTTCGTTCCTACAATGTACGAGCTTACTAAATATGCAATGATGGCGGCGCCGTGCGCCTTTTACGCGTTGCGGACGGAAAATCCGGGGAGAGTTTTTCCGAGGATTATGCTACGCCCGCCGCCTCACCTCGCCTCACCCATGTCCCTCAGCTCACTCCCCCCCCTCTCGGATTTTCTTTCCAAGGGCTGCACCCAATAGGACGTCGTAGTCGCGTACATACATAGAAACATGTTATACTAATCATAGTTCCGTACGTGTTTCGTGTTCCTGATGGTCATATCATCTGTGAAGAATTCGAAGGGGTCGTCACCTCCTACATAAAAAGAAGCCACGCTTGGGGTGTTCGAGGGTGAAGATGGGTGCAATTGTGATTATTGACCGGTCGACGTGACCCAAACCGCGCTCTAGACTCTCTACTAGGCTCGAGGGATTGCATGGCCGTGAAGGCATATGGACCCTCGTCTGTAGAATGGAAGAAATATTTGAAATTCTTTCCCGTTTTTGTTTGCTTTTTGCTCGAGCAGAGCCGTCGGTACGTTACAATAGGCGTATACACGATCTTCAATCGATGATAGCTACCAAACGCTCCCCGATATGCCTCTTCAAGTGCGAGTGCGAGTGCATCCACCCAGAACCCCATTATGCTACTCGTTGATAGGGCACCGCGCAATCTGGCCCATCCACATTCAGGTCCACCCACCGCTGCCACTGGCATGACCGGTGCTATGCATGTTTCAAAGCTCGGGACAGCCGCTAAGCATATCTGCATTTGATAGGAGGTTTCTTTTTTTTCACAACGGGTGTCACTAGTAACACTTACTCGAGTTCGGAGGTAATCACGAACGGGATGGTCTATATATTTAGTAACCCGAATATATAGGCATCGGGTGTGTCCCATGGGGTTTGAATAGAGTAGCAATTGCATTGATGGGCGGTATTATATTGCTATTCGATATTAACTCTTGAGCTAAACATACCCCACCCATGTCATCCTGATATCCCCCGCATCACCCGAGAAGCCTAAGCATGTAGTGTGGACGTGGCGGGAATACCGGTGACAAAGTAGCTCGAAAGTGAGCTAAGCGTTGAGGGTTAGTGGCGGCATACACGTAATTTAACTACACGGCTAGTTCTTGAGCAAGTTAGCCTGAAGTGTGGGGAAGGACCGCGGAGCACTGGTGTGGCAGATTAGCTATGTGCGGAGGAGGTAATGATGACGGTGGTGGTTGAAATTGGAAGAAATATATATGAAGTGGAAGTCATACGACCTATGGAAAAGTACGTTATACGCACCGAGGACAACGAGGCAGATCGTTACGTTTTCGACATTCCGAGAGCAACCAAGGACGCATGTTTATGCTGTCAGGACGACGCAGGGTAAAGCGTAGTAGTCAATCATTTTGCTATCTATTACAAGGGAAAATTGAAGGAAGAAGAGCAAGTGGAGCGCTGTGGATGGGTCTGGATGAGTGGAGTGCATGGGAGTCAGAGGCGAGGGCGGACCGCTGCAGGATGTGATTGGACGCAGTGTGCCAATGGGATCCGGGCGCGTGTAGCCGTGAAGCGAGATGGGAGTTGGGATTAACAGGGGAGAAAGAGGTGGGCGGTCCTTGTTGCCTCGGAGGAAAGCATCATCTGACAGGCGAATATTGGGATTGGTCGTGGGAGGCACCAAAAGGTTGCCGGGGAAGCGGCCGAGTCAGGGAAGAGGAACCGACCAAAAGGGGAAAGAGGAGGGTCGGAAAGCGACCGAGTGTTGGATTAGGAAGGAGTCGACCTGAGATCGAAGGAGCCCGATCCTTTTGATAGTTCTGGGCCGTTGATTCATCGCCTGGGGAGAAAGACGCCGGGGACCCTCCGAGCCTCCGTTGTTTGATGTGATTGGTCGGCTGTCCTAAAGGGACAGGATGTGAATATAAGCCATCCCCGTTTCATCCAGTCGACTCGACCTTTTCCCCAACATACGAGCGTCTTCAAAGTCCTCGTCCGTCCCTCCTCCAGCTCACCACCCTTAATCACCACCTATTAATTGCCTCCAGAGGGTCATAGGTATGTCCAGATCGACCTCATTACACGTCCGATCGCCCGCTGACACCTTTTGTCCTAGCCAATATCACTTATATACACCCACCTCCCCGCTCTTGTATACCAACTCCCCCTTCTGTACCACCACCATGGATATCACCTTTGACACTACCTGGTGTCCAAACTGTGCTAGGCAGATCCTTCCAAAGCGCATACAAGTCCCCATCGCTTCACCAGTCTCTCCCGCGCCACCACCCAGCTCTCCCACCTCTCGTGAGTCGCACTTACCTCTCTCTATTAGCCCCTAGAGCTAAGCTCGTTTATTTCAGAACCCAAAACCGATGCTGCTGCTCCTAACGCGGCTCGGATCACCCGCTCAAAGACGGGTACCATCCGTGCCCGTGGTGGCGGTCTCGTACACGGTACGGGTCGTGTCAAGCCCAATGGCACCATCAAGCGTCCCTCACCAAAGGACGCACAGACCTCGACAAAGAAACCGACAGCACCTGCTGTACCTGCCACCACTCCCACCCCCAGTGCGCCTGTAAGACATCGCACCGTCATCGACCAATCACCTGTCCCTCTCTACTGCTCAGACGAGTGTCGGCTAGCCGACCTGCAGAGCTCCCAGGGCATCGACATCAACTACCACCCAGACAGATATTCCTCGCCACCACTCCCTCCAGTACCGAACAACTCGCTCACCTCCGAACTTTCTCCGAGTGAAACGAGCGACTCCAGTACTGGATCCAGCCTCGAATCTGAGGCTTCATCAATATCTACCCACTCCGTCGGCTTGACCTCCCCGACCTCCATCTCCCCAAAGGATACCATCCCGGACTACCCGATTCCCCGTCGGTACGCCGCTCTCGCCTCAATCTATGACCTTCCCCCGTGTCCACCCCCACCACCCCTCATGCGCACTGATACGTCCTCATCGGAGGAGTCGGAGCGGTACACCAATGACTATCAGAGTGGTGTTATCATGGCTGCCAGGAGGATCACGGAGGCGTTGGCTCCTCGGCCGGAGCCCAAGAAGCGACCCAGCTGGAGCACGCCCAGTACACAGTTCAACACCGCCTTAGCTTTGCAGGCAACCAGGAACCAGGTTGTGCCTGGATGGACGGACGGCTCGGACAAGTGGAGGGCCAGCGTTTACTCGTTCGCTGCACCTAGCGGAGGCGACGACAGCGCTGAGGAGGAGCGCATGATGCGCGCATACACCTACAAGGGTTTCGTGTCTACTCCTCTCCGTTCGACGGGTGTGTACTCGACGATCGGCGACCCCTCTACCCCAACGCCTAGCTCAAGCGCTCCTGCTTACAACCCGGGTCCCCAGATGGCTCGTGCGCGCAGTGAGGCCGAGGAACTCTATAGCAAGTTCGACATGTCTTTCTCGAGGCGCTCTGAGTCCCGCATGTCGCTCTCGCATCAGATGCTTTCGACATCTCCCACCGGCAGCACTCGCTCTCTCCCCACTACTGTCTCTTCCTCGTACTCGAGGAAGAGGGAGGTACCCATCTTGAAGAAGGGTGCAGAGGGAAAGTTGCTGGTGCCCGATGTGAAGATGAAGAGGTCGGATAGCGGGCTGAGTTCGTGCTCGTCAAGTTGGACGGGGACGAGTGTCAGTGGCACGAGCAGGAGGAGGAGTCCCTTGAGCAGGCAGAACAGCGAGGCTAGTGTTATGGAGGAGGACGTTACTGTCCGCTCCCCGATCGAGCAATCGGCTTCAGGTATGTCTCTATCGTCGTGCTCATGTGAACACGAGTCTAATGCATCACTGTGTAGGGCAATCATGGTCTTACAAGGATCAAACCTATCCTATCATGCAGCTTCCTCCCAAAAGGGAGAAGCGCATTGAGCGTCGCATGGTGGATGGAGTGGAGCGGGACGTTGTGGTCGAGGTGATGGTCGTTCCCGAGCGCAAGAGATTGTTCTTGTTCCCCGGCAAGGAATCTCTCCCGAGGTGTTGAGCATCTCTCTCATCGGCCTTTCTCGCGCTACCTCATCATGTTTCCTCCACACACACAAGCACAGTCAATACCCTCATCTTGATACCAGTTGATTGATACGACGCATACCCTCTGACGACGCCCACGCCATTGCCCCGCCCCCTCTACATTACCGCACTCCTACCTCGTACCCTAGGCCCCCCTTTACCTCCTTATCCTACGCCCGACTTCATGCACAACGTCACATCAATCGCACACTGCTCTATTGCTGAGCATAAAATGTTACATATTTTCTTCGTTACTTGCACATTTCTACTCACGTTTGTACCATACCCTGTACCATTATCCCCCATTTCTGACTTTGACTCCATTCCCTTTCTTCGTTCCATTCGTCGTCGCTTTGCCATCTTTGTTGTCGTCTGTATATCTGTGTACCACCATCACCACCGCATCATCTCATCATATCCGACATTACCTCCTACGTTCTCACATCCGACACTCATCAGACACCTACCTTACGTTCACGTTTACGTCCTACTTTACGACACCTGGACTACCAAATCCATTATTTACCCCGTGATGATTGATTCCCCCTGGTTTTTTTTTTTTTTTTTCTTTTAACCGGTTCTTGGAGTTTGGGCTCACTTTCTCTGGTTATGGTCAAGACATTTTCTCCTACCAATTATGTATTTACGGGTGTACGTTAGCACATTTGCATTTGGCAATGGGACTTGGGTTGTTCAAAGCAAAACTTTTTGGAGAAATGATTAAATTTTGAATCTTAAAGTCCGGAAGTTGGAAGTGTTTTTTTTTCCAAAGGTGACGAAGGGTGACGAGCGGTGCAATAATTGGGACGATGACGAAGGGCGTTTCTATTTCTGTCAAGGGCTGGCTAATACTTGAGCGTCACCTCAGTTCTATTGCGAGTTGAAACCCACTTTCCCGAGGTTTACGGACAGCGACCAGACTGCCCTTACGTCCCTCAGGCTGTTCCAGCATCAGCCAGCATCCCAATCGACCTCCATCTCCGTTTCATTCTCGCGCTTTTTTTTCTTGGTGGGCCCTCCGGATCTCCACCAGTCTCCGCCCCCGCCCCTCTGCACGAACTATTTAATCTGTACCTGTCTGGTACCCAAGATACACTGATATTATATGATTAAATTCAGGAACACGGGCGCAGTTGCCGCGAGGAGGAGAGTCTAGGCGCTGCGGGCGGATAGTGGTGGTGACACTCTTTTTCCAAATTTCCAGCTGGTGCTCTGATAACACCCGTTCCATATGATCATGAACTAACCCACCAACTAGTCTCTGCTAGTCTCTACTGGTCCCTACTAGCCGTGCCATCCGCAGGAACCTGCAGGAACACGCTGCATTTGGATATCGTTTCCTCTTCTTTCTTCCTTTCAACCGTGACGCGGGCCACGTTTTCTGAGCCGCATCGATCGGCTTCCGTGGTACTACTATTAATGCTCCTCCTACTGGACCCTTGGTCGACGGATTACTTTGTTCAATCTGGCATGCCGCCTGTGGGGATCTCGCTTGTTGGTTGTGGTTGTGGTTGTCTCCGTTGAAGTTCCCGTCCTATCCCGGACTCGACGGGGCTGGCGTCAGCGGCGGCGGCTTGATCTCCCATGGTAGTAGTTCGGACCTGGCACGCAACTGCACGCAAGCAGTTTATCAGGATTTTCACAAGGGAGCCTCGGTGAAAAATATATGTCCCACTCCAGGAACTCGGGGATGTGTCATCTGGGGGCGACACGACGCTATAGTATCCAATATTCAATCAAGTCATCCTAGGTCACATCCGAAAAAAAAACATTAATCGGAAGCGCCTCTCCTTTCTCTCTCTTTCTCCCGAAAACCCGCTACTCCGAGGCTTTTGGAGCGAATATGCAGAAGTTTATGGTATCCGAAAAAAACAGAAATCCCCTTGCGCACGACGGCCGATTTAGGCAGGAGATTCCATATGGCGGCTGGCGGACGACTAGTGGCTGGGGTTCAGGGAAGACGGAACCAGTTCGTCAACGGAGAGGTGACAAACTCGGAATATTTCAAAAACTTCCCCGACTCGCCATTCTCAGGAGATGGCTTTGGGTGAGTCAGACTCGAAATGAAGTTCTATGGTCGTCTTTCTCAGCTTGACAGAACATATTGAACATGACATTCCGCACCAGTCATGGGACCACCTACTATACTGTGACTAGGACTTTGATTTCTAATAGCAGTCTTGGACGCGGCCCCCCACCCCATCATCACGCACTAACTACTAGTATGTCCTACCCATCCTCGAAATTTCTTCAGGGTTCCAGGTCGAGAACATTTTGGGGATACTACAGCGCTGACTTGGCGTGTGTCGGTCGCTTGACAAGGACTTCACTACTAGTAATGCGCGAATGGGTTTCTCAGGCCGTGCGCGCTCCTCATAACGGTCTTCCTCCGATGCCTGAGCTCAGGGGGGCAAAGTTCTTCATGACAAGAGGGCTTCTTGCCGCCATGTCCGATAGCGCCTCCTAGTAGGGATCGCTTTTTGCACTGCGGTATTGGCTCTTCTGCCAGCGATTATCTTGGCCCACTCAACCTCCACCACTCAACGTCCTATCCCGCTTTGACCAATGGCGAATGCAGATCCGGGCCTGGGACCTTTTTGCAGATGCGGCTCGCTTTCAAATGATCAGCAAAACTCAACAACAACCAAAAAGAAAAGACGCTTTTGGTGCTAGGTGGGGTTTTCTTTTACGTCTTAACATGAAAAGAATCCGATGTCGAACCTTTTTTTTTTCCCAACTCAACTCAACCCCCCCGCTTTGGCGCGACCGGGATCACGCGTTCATATGGCCCATCTGTTATCGAAGGAAGAAAAAATGCTTTCCTCTGTCTTTCCCGGATTATCAAATATTTTCACTCGAGGTACACACACACGCGCGCGCGCGTGCACGAACGCATGCACGCCTGATACTCTATCACTATCACTATTTCCCAAAGAAAGTCGTATTATCAGGGACGCACCTATTCGAGAGCGAATGGTCTAGCGCGCGGATGCGAATTGTATTATGGGTAATACACCGGGGCGAGCAAAGTTCTGCCGGGGGGAAAGTCTTCTCAGAAGCCTTCTCGTGCGCAACCTCATTGACCAGAGATGGCACCCTTTAGGCTGCTACTTAATCGTCGATGGAATCACACACACACCGTTCACGGGTTCGCACACACATACCAGCCATCCTTTGGAGGAGGGGGGTTTATTCAAGTCGCGGCCTGTGCCGCACAATTCTGCACCAATTGCGGTGTCATCGCAGTAGCGCGCCTGGACCGGTATTATGAAGACAAAGGTCAACTGACCTCTCCTCGCCGTTTTGTCAAAAAGTACAGCTCAGAGGGCCTGGGCCTTTCACTCAGCCACTGCGATCGTTGGCGATGTGACCATGATGCGGCAGCGATAATTTGGTTCTCTCCCCGGATGCGTAGCGCGCTGCAAGATCCCCGCTATAAGCTCGTCAATGGGCGTTTACGACCGCATCGGTTTCCAATCGTATCTACCTATCGTCGGGTTGCGGTTTCTTTTGAGCTGAGACAAAAAGAAAGAAAGAAAATTACCGGTGCGTCGTCTCATTCTTTGTTCATGATCGTATATACGACTGGTCGCTGTTCCTTTTTTCTGCTTGGTTTCGCCGCATCTCTTTGATTGGACGTATGACGTTTGGATGGTCTGGACTCTTTCCCCCTCCCCCATTTCTGGCTCATCAACGCTGGACGGTTTGAGGGGATGCACGGTTATGGCTAGTGCAGGGTGTATTAGTGCGAGCTCGTGGACTGGATCGTATTGACCGGTCTTGCTGGCCTCGACATACCGTTTGGAGCCATCCCGGTCAATTGAGAGTGACGTCATACTGTATTTGGTTCGCTCACTCTGCTCGTGCCTGAATGGGAGGACATCATGGGGAACGATCACCTGCAGATGATATCCGATTCAAGGCCCACGCGGACGCCAGCCATATCAATAAGTACTACAGCGATATATATACACAAGACGGGAGGCCAGTCGAGACTTTGGGTGGAGTGCGACCACGTTGGGTCGAGGGAACAGCATCTTGCCAAGGGTGCATCTCTTACAGAACCCTCTCCATCCTTCGTAGGCCCAGGGGCCTGGCCAACGTAGATTTATTCTCAGGTGGAGATCATTCCAGGGACAGCCAACGCAGTTGCCGATGCATTGTCAGATATTCCGAACCGACACTCGGTGGAGTACCTCTTGCGATCCTGTGAGCCTCGGAAGGCTATCAGATGAGCATCTACCCCCGCGGATGCCCGCTCTATTCACGCTCGTCACCGTCCATTTTCCGAAATCCCTCTCTCGCGTCAATAGTTACGTTGTAATGTTTGGGTGTGCCAGCATGACTAGCCTCATGGCTTCATTGCTCTAACATCCAGGCCGTTCTTCGCTTCTCCTCTCTTCTCTTCTAAGTCGCGAACCTTCAGATAGGCTCATCTTGTTCGGAGCGTTTCAATCCAGCCATTCCTATAATTTTGCTTCCGTCCATTCATCCTTACCCTTCCATGTCCGTAGACGTTATTGACTTCCATTACATTCATCCCCGCGATGCGGCAGACCGCCAACGCCTACTAATATTTCAAAAACAGCCCAGCGTCTTCGCTTCCTCGCACGGCACATTTTCAAGCCCATCTAGGCAACCGTTCACATAGGAAATTGAAGCGCTGTTCCGTTTATCCTATTACTATCAACTTGGGATCTCATCGCATATCGCCCGAGGTCATCGGTCCACGACTTAGTCAAATCTGGTGCGTATCTATACTGAAAACGAGGCGTCTTTAAAAGTACTCACCTACCACCACGTTGTTATACAGGCATGCGGGGGAGGGGCTCCACTGATATTTCCGCATGGACACATGCTGCCAGTGCTCAGCCGAGTGGGCCTGCTTATGAAAAACTCGTTGCCAGAAATCCCTCGTTACTCGATGTTGACATTGCAACATGCCTACGTTATGCGCTGCCCCAGTGACCATGATGCGTAAAGTGCCACCACCACACTCGTGAATGAACGCGGATCCGGAGCGTGGAGAGATCGTCCCCATAATTTCGGTCCCATTGGATATCCCAATATTGTCATGCACCCCACACACACCCCATACCCCGCACTTTTCAACACCCCATTGAGGTCGATCAAAGAAGGATATCCGTCAACCCTTTCCTACCGCCCCCCCCGTCAAACTCTAGGGAATACTATGCCTGCCATCATTGATACTATCATTATGAAAATGGTGTTCCCATAGCCACCTCTTCTGCGGCACGTTCATACCAATGGCCATGAAGTACTAGTTAAAGGACCTCATGCCTGAAACGGAAATGACATAGGATCAATGTTCTCCGCGAGGCGGCGGGAAGGGGCCGCTTTATATATGTAGCTCCGGGTCTTCAGACCTCATTGACGCTGGGAGCGAATATCCCGTTCGAGAGGGGTGAGTTCGACATGGGAGGGAGGAGAAGCTCGACCTTGCCATCACAGCCATACTATGTGCGAACATTGACGGCGGCGGAAGAGTCAGCCGGACGTCCTTCTTAGGCTTCAACTTTGCGGTGCTGCTATGCGTAGTATCAGCTTTTCGATTTCGGACTACTTCGCTCTGGGCCAGTGCTCTCACACCTTATTCCTGGATGGGTGGGTTTCACTCCATTCTGCTTCGAAACTTGTCGGTTGGGGGTGCCGAAAGGAGAAGTTGGCATGCAAGATGGAGGGGGGTGCCGTCCGGAAGTCAATCTACTAGTTCGTAAGGATTGCCTGTTCCTGCGATATTTTGCGATATTACTCCCTGGAAAGGGGTACCATGACCTCTTCGGACCTCGCGAAAACGGAAAGAGCAGCGGCGAGGTCTTAATGGATACTGCTACCTCTGGACGGGCGACGCCTTGTCGGTCGTTCATTACCCACCGTTGAACCCTGCGAGTCGTATCCCCTTCCAACTTGGTTCCAAGGACCAGCGGACATCACATCAATCGAGAACGAGGCGAGAGTGTGTCCAGTACCGGTCACGCTTATTCATGCTCACCTATCAGGCGGTAAAAATTATATAGATCGGCATATGAGCCTTGGGTGCTGTTTGGCATGCCCATCTTTCCGTCTTCATCGTCGTTCCTGGTGGCGAGCGTAGCATCAGCCTCAGCTCGGCATACGACACAAGGCGAACTTTTTTTTTATTTTTTTACGTACGGCACACGAACGGCACTCAGTCAGCAAAATAATCATGAACTGTTCATCACTACATGGTATGGAACCCTGCTCGGGGAGTTCCTCGAACACGTAAAGCTCAGGGGGGCCTGTATCAGAAAAATGTTATCTTCGGGCTTACGGATTACCACCAGTCAATGTCGCCCGCCATCCGCGCGCACTCAGGGGCTCTGGAACCTCGTACTGTGACATTCGGCGTGTGGAAAACGATGTGACTGGAACTGAAACTCAAAACGAGTTCTTTGGAAGTTTGTTTTCATGCCTGCGTTGGTGCCTTATCTATGAAGTTCCAGGTTTCCGCGGTTTTTGATGTCCTACTGCTACCATTGTTCAGCATCAACGTAAATGTGTATCATGCAAAGTTGGTGCTGACTAGGCATGGAACTTTGAACAAACCGGCATCCGGAGAGATGCTGCTCGGCATCGTATATTCCCCGATCTCATTGACACAACTTCCGTGTTGTTGTTATTGACTCGTCTCTCCATCTACAGCGCAGCATCTCTACCCCATAGCACTTGTGGCAGTTGGCACGCGGCACACTGACAGTATGGTCAGATGAAAACTTGGTGCCTACGTTCCTCACACGAAACTCAAGTTCGGAACCCCTTCTAGTGTTCTTCCCTCTACTGGCAGGCCCCACTGTTCCAGGCAGACGTGCTTCCGATTCTTGCAAGATAATAGTAGGGACTCATCTCATCATCTCACCTATGTTCAGGCCCAGGTATGTAACTCTGGTATACGATCGATCGCAACAGGAGGAATCAACCGGGTCTGTTCTTTGAGTCCCGTCACCCCTCCCACTGTTTCCCTTCTACGATCGCTGCTGTCGACACCATACATCCCGTCTATCAATCGGGCAGTGCCGCTGCTAGTGCACCGGCGGGGACAGGCAGTTGCGACATGGCTACCTGTTCCCGAATACTATGGCACTAGTAGGACCTTTGTGGCGCTTACACTGGACGACCAGGAGCACTATGACAACTCTTTCGCTGCGGGATCATGACTTTTCTTGATCATATGTTTGCGGTCATGGCCGAAACGAATATCATCCATTTTGATGGTGTTTTGTTGACAATTTTGATTAGTAGTCGTCATATACCATTGACCGCGGACCAGGGCAACTGGCGATTCAATCTGATCTATACGTTTGATCAATGATTTTGAAGAACTGGCACAATATTGTCAATATTCATTACCTCTGCCCCGCCAGTATTTCCTCCTCCTGCAGGTGGAACTCCTTTACCCCCGGCGCTGTCGCACGTACATGTCAAAACGAAAACGTTTAAAGCTCAAGATATTTCTGGACCCGGGACTAGCCATTGGGATGTCACGACTGTCACCGCTGCCCTGATCCGGACATGTCATATTTCCAACATACGAACATGGACCTAGTATGCTGTGCCGTATGCGTCATCTTTTCTGTCAGATTCACGACAAAGCACATGAATCTGCACAGTCGCCCATTCAATCATGCACATTAATCGCTCGTGCCTATCCATCCCGGCGGCGTTTCAACAGAGAGCCCAACCAACGTGGAGAGATGCGGGGCCCCACATCTCGTTACGCCACCCCCTTGATGACTTGCCCCAAACCCACAACACAACTGCCTCCGGCGCATCTGCATCCTGTACTACTATCTGCTGCAAGAGATAGTAGAGATATACTCAGGCTCAGCGTTCTACTAGTAAACACGAACATAGTACATACTAAACCTTTTCAAGGGGCCCAGGCTCAGCACCTGTACGTATAGCGCCTCTTCCAATTTTATACCCGACTGACACAACCATCAAGATATACTACAGTACTATGCTTCTTCCGACTTTTTGGTAAACACTACAAGTTGGGCGAACGTTGGCTAGTAGTATACTACGCTGTCCGAGTCGGACTTGGTATTGGCATCGGCGTCAGTCATTATCATTGTGCCATAACAAAACATAGGCTTCCAATTCCCTAGGCGTCGCGCCGCCTGATACTTGGCTCTCCGATCTCGTCGGTTTCCCACTTTCTGTGTTCCATCTTCCTGAGGTTCTCCGTGTTTCCTTGCAGATCAGCTTACAATATGCAAAACTAGCAAAGCCGTATGCCGGCATCGTCCACAGGCCGCTCCAATCCCCGCACCACCCCACACGCAGACGATACAGCGCATTCGGAGTGACGCTCTGAACGCTCTCATACTAGCAAAATCGCATCCCACTCGGATGCTTCTAAGTTCTCGTCAACCGTGCGCTCCGCCTCAAAATATTCTACCCGCATTCTGATTATTGTGCGCTTCGCCAGGCTCGACCGCCCATCGACGATTCGGATGTGTGCACAGTATGGTACGAATATACCCATTTCTAGTTGAATTGCTAGCGCTTATGTATGATCTTCTGTCACCAGTCCCTCCGCTCCTCCTCTTTACGCTTGACGACTGGCAGTGTATCTTACTCAGGACCACCGCCCGTAGCGCCTTCTAGTTGGCGACAGTGCGTCCGGCGAAGTTCGTGTGCTATTCTCAGACTCGAGCACATGTCAAGCGGGCAGGAACGGGAATGGTATCTAGTCCAAACTATGTATGTAACTTCCCATTAGCAACAATTTACTCTCATGTGCTACGCTGATGATCATGGATCCCGACCTTTTGTTAGCTTTTCATTCCCGTCAATTCAAGGGATGATGCGCTTATACCGTCAAACGCCACGAAGCAAGGACGTCCGAATCTATTCGTGCGGCTACGTGCATCACACGGAAAATACGCCTACTTTCAAGTTATTTTTTCTCACGTTGTGATCATTCGTCAATATCATTTACGGTGAGCACGGGGACCAGTAAATTTCACTGGATTGAATACTTCGGCCTCACCGCATCATGTGAAGGTTTCGTATCTATGATTGAGGCCGTTGCCTTATGACCACGGCTTCGAATCCCGCCGGTCCTTACCTACAGAAGGTATTGAACATCATCGGTCGCTTGACCAGCCTCCAATGCCACCATTGGACCCCAGGTAATTTCGCACGCTTACAGCAGATACTAGCCCCTGCAAAGTATCCAAGTTTTCAGGCATCCTGGTAAGTCGTGTTCCCTTGTCTTGAACCCGCATGGACCTACACCCACGGGTCCGAATGGGAACTTCTATGACATGTGAAGCTAGGAAGTTCAGGCTGAAGGCTACGGTTTCTCACAGGAATACTATTCATTATATATTGGATTACGGTCGCGCGATCGTTTCTCGAACTATGCGTGCGAGAGATGATCTTTCGGGGATTGCACACCTTCGATCGGTACGGGAGTAATAGCGTAATAGGTCCGTATTCAAACACTCTTTGCAAATTAACGAAACATCCAGTTCCTGGTATTTAAAATTCAATCGGACGACCCCACAAAGCCTGGGATTTTTTTACGCCACGGAGGAGAACATTTTCCTCCTTAGAACTATTCTCCTGACGTTTATGTGACTATCTCAAAATACGCGGAGCCGTCAGTGGGTATGCTAATGGGATATGAAGCGAGTCTTTTGCGCATTGAGTCCGAGAGTACAAAGACACTGCTAGTACTGACAGCCAGCCTTTGATATCTTAATAGACGGGAATCAGCTTCCGAATAAAAGGGGTTCAAGGCAGCAGTGAAACATGTAAGTATTGCGATTTCCAAAATACCATAGACCATTGAACTGAAACTCCGTCGTGATTGGTTACTACCAAATTGCAGGGACCCGAATCCAAGGATAAAAGACCCGCAGCAGTGTCGACCCGGGTATTGAGATGTGAATATGCATAAGAGGGACTGCCGCGACCCGTCGGATACCGTACCAAAGAGCGGTGTGCAATGCTACCCTGATCCGTGGACTGGGAACGTCGGTACTCGTCGGCAAGCTGTTCGATGGGAACCCATGCCCACGGACAAGGAAAGCTGCTATTGAGAGAATTCGGCAAGTCGTCATCCGGAGCCGGGCGCAGGGTAACATGCTGATGATCGGTAAGCAGTACCAGTAGATCTGTGTGCTCAGGGCTGTTTATTGGGTCACCAGCTCTGCGGCTTGCGGTGCTGCCTGTGATAACAGCCTTACATGTGGTCGTAATGTGTTGCGCATGCGATGGCAATGATTGATCTTAACTCCATCTCCGGGCACTGTGCTTGTAAGTAGTGAGGATGATGGTGTTTCTGGAATTTGGTGTGTGATTTAATCCTCAGTTCCGACATGCTGTGCGAATTCAATTGATTGGATGTGGCATTTATTAGTTCTGCGTACCTGGTATTTTCTCAAGTGCTTTATACGTAACTATTCAAACATCACTTGCCCATTGCACATGATATTGCCCCGCATTGATCCATCAATGCTTAGTTCTGTTCCCAATTCATTTCCCCCGCAAAGCTGATTGGCCATGAGTTGCATCACCCTAATGGGGAAGTCAACCCTCGAATCACGTCGCGATTCGTAGGCGGATTCTACTTTTACTTGGGTTGGTATGCTGCTCGCTTTTGCGGCCGGGCTGGTCTCGCACGACGGACGCGGAGCCGAGGAGCTCGGAGGTCGTCCAATCGACGGCAGGAGCCGGGCGCTTTCACGCCACGACTGTCACAGTGCTTCAAGTTTCTCCAGTTCTTTCGCTAGTACCCCTGCAGAAGCTGTTCTTTACGGTACCGTGAGTTATACCACTGTAAGTCTGATATTACATTTGATATTCTACTACCTACTCACGGCTTCTACTCGGCAGACCAACTCAAGCTCAATCAGGCAACGATCAAAGTTTTCCAACTTGAAATACTTAGTCAAAGAGGAGCGTCCAACTACCAGTACCTCAACGCTTGCTTAATGTATTAGTGCGGAGACGGGCTCCCGTACGTCCGTCGCAACTACAACATGACCTGGTTGTTGAGCTGCTGAGATCTATCGAACAGATGGGGCTACATTGTCACGAGCTACCTCGGGCGCTGCCGCGCATATGGCTGCGCTGTCAGGTTTGCAATATCCCCATCTTGTGGTCCAAAGAGTCCACGTCTGATCCGTATATTCAAATCTAGTATGTCAGCTAGTAGGCACTCTTGTTCCTCTTCAATACCGCGATATCTCACATCAACCCGTCCGCCGCTAGACAGACATTGCTTGACAATTTACCTGGTGCTATCACCCAGATAGAACTTGCAACGTGAAGAGAGCGCGCACATATCAATGACCTACTGCCACTTGAAGGGTATAGTAAGCTGTTAAACTTGAGTTTGTGTGCTATACTTGATTATTGGTATGTCTCAAGCATTTGAATTTCCATGAGATGACTGGAGTATTCAAAATTCCCACTACCGGCAATTTTGGTGGCGGTTACCTTAGAAATGCTCGGAATTATCCGTAGTACATACATATTGAAGACCGAGCCTTAGTGCCATCTGTCCATCGCGATATGTTTTCGACTCTGAATCTCCGGTGATGCCGCAGGGATATCAAGTCTGCACGTTCAATTTAGTCCCGTCACGGTATGTTTTTTGAGTTGTCTTCAATGTATCATCCAAAGCTGACACTTCGTCCCTTCAGTACTACACGCCATGCTTGACTGAACACTCGATCCAGACTTTTCGCATACCAAGCAGCATCCATATGCTTCTGTCACTGTCGGCCCGCCAACCGTTTGGGCAACACATCGCATTATCACAAATTCCCGAGAATACCCCACAACATGTTGTGCTCGGAAGTATTGTCAAGGGCTGCCATAGAAGTTACTCCGCCTTGTACTATGACTGTTGCTTGCATCCTGGTACGTTAGTTCCTTTCGCATGCTAGTCGTTTCAATCTAAAGTTCGTTGTCAACTTGCCCGTGCCGAATTGTTCAGTTGATTCCTCGCGCTAGTAGCTACAACTTGAACAATCTAACTAACGGCACTTGCATTAGATGTCACGAATGGCGGTTTTTGTCGAGAACCTGTTTCGCTGTAACATGTACGTAAATATTTGTTATACGAACGCCTCGCTTACACCATCCAAGACGGCATTTCCGAGGATCACACTACGGTGTCTACCCTAGGAAACGCCACCATCTTGCTTTAGTACAGTTACGGGTGCAGCACTGAAGACCGAATAGATGCCGGCACAGACAGCCTTGTCAGCATAAACTCAGCGACTCCCTTCCCTGCCAGCGTACATATGCTGGGGGATTTACAGCCAGCCCCGTTCAGGTTAGTTCAAGATGCTTGCCGTTACTCCTCCGGCTTAAATTGCATCTCTCCTCTGCTAGACAATTTTTGAAAGGTCGACCGACTCAAAGTTCAGGCTGTCATACTGCATACCGACTCAACGGAATTTTGGAATACGTCCGCGTATTTTAAAGGTTCCGTTCTGATAGAAATACGGTTCACCCTACCGAAAATATTTTGCCATTGGTGGGTTCTACTACGAAGCCTGTTTCATCTTTCCTAGATTATATAATCGACCGTGAACCAATCCACGACAGTCGGTATGCTTCTATCGAATCAGGACTTTCACGCAGACAAGCTTTTATCTTGATCAACGATAACCTCAGGCTCGCATCCCGAACTTCCCTATCTCCACCTCGTAGATTCAAGCTTCCAGTGCCTCTTTCGTGGGATCGTCATTTCCGAATAGCGGGGGAACCTGGTTCCGCATACGTACATCGCTGATCCCTCCGAGCTTCACACGGAGATCCACTTCTCGAAACCTTCAATGCGCTTTCAAGTTTACGTTAATCGTTCCTTTGATCCTCTGGTGCGAACTCAACAAATTATCCTTCCTGTGTGCGTTATCTCTGACCTGCCTTGCTAACGGTCCGTTATGGCTCACCTCTTCTGTGAACTTCCTTTCTTGTTTAATCAGGCGTTTTCCTCTTGGAACATAGACATTAAGCTTTCCCCGCTGCTATCTAGCTCAGAGCGCAACACGAGGGAAACCTACCAACCTTTGGTACTTTTCAAGCCATGAACAGTCCAGCCTGCGCCGCTACTTTCTCGGTATCTTATATCGCCCTCACTGAAGCAATACCGTTGACGCCGTCCACTAATATTTTCGTTACCTGATTAACTTCTCAATTCTACTCTGTAGATCTCGAAGCTGGATGTTCGCACCAGACTGCGCCCGAATGTTTTATTTCGGCAACTTTATTGGTTCACCTCCTCTCGGTGGCCGCAGTGAGTTTCACGAGAGCCTGTCTTATCTGAGGCTAACACTCAAACGAGCATGTTGCATCCAAGTTACGTGTCCAGTAGCTCAGTTGCCAACCCGAGTCATCACTATTTGGAGGATTTCAAAGTCGAACTCTCCAGAGTCGCATTGACTTTTACCCTCAAAGCTTGTTCAAAGTACGTGATTCTAGCCTTGAGGCCTAGCTTCGCAGGTTTCTGAGTATCTATGTATGCACCCCACAGAACTCTTCTCGGGAGTAGGCATCCGAGTCAGCGTACAGTATAGTTCCAGCCTTTTAAAGCGCCCACTGGCAAGCACATAAGCTTTTTCGCAGTGTTGAGATAAGGCAGGTCATTCGCGGTCTGTTATGGTTAACCTAGATCCGCGAGTTCTTGATGTTTCAATTAGACTTCGCTGGTACAAGTATACTCTCTGAAAGGCGTATAGTTTAGCCTCGCATTGGCAGGAATGCGGACTCGATATCCGACTCGTCCTTAGTGTTCGAAAAATGCCATTAGCGAACCGCGATCACCATGAGACGTAGTCTCATGCTCGTTGTGTTTGGGCCGAGTTCCGGCTTTGAAAGACTGATACACTTCATACCTTTGGCCTCCTAGAACCTCGAGATCATGAGCTGCCTGCAGCCAAAATAGGTTTCATAGCTTCTAAAGCTGCTCTCGTCGACCCCTGTCTCAGAGTGCGTCCTTCCACATCTCGCTAGCTTTTCATATTCAGAGAACCCTTCTAACCGGCACCAATGAATATCTTAGGTCTAGAATGTCCTTCATTACAAGGTTTCGGATTTCGAACTTGAAGATCATCCTGGACATTTTCATATAATTATCAATCATATTGAGGTATGGCAGAGTTTTCGCAGTATTGCTTACTGAAATGCGATCCAAATTTTCACAGTGCTACCTCGATCTCTGGTGCTTCGGCATTGGTCCTTCCGCAGTCAATCACTCACAGCTTCGTCCAAATGTTCGACGTTTGGAAGAAGTAGTGAGCGAAACATTTATTGACGTTAGACAACGTGCCACCATTATCTTGCAAGCTCCAGATGTCAGGGGGTATATTCAAAATCATTGAGTCTATAAAGTAGGAATTATTATCTTCCATTTCAATGCGATCCTCAAGTCCAGATCTTAAATCGTGTGTCAAGTCCTCACATCTCGCAATATTCCCAATTGCAACCTTCACTGATGTTTAATCATTGACCAGAGCCCTCCCGAAGCCTCACAACCGGGCTATACGAGTTCGCAAAGTTTCGATAGCCTTCAGTTGAGTCCGACAGTGGGGATTCTCAGCCGCAGCCATGATGTCCGTAGCCTTCCCAAGCTGCTAGGCACAAGAGCGGTTCAAAGATTTATATCTACTCGGTAAGTAATCTCTCCCCAGTACTCTCTCATCAGCAGGGTTATAGCTAACCGTCGTCCTTAAAAGTAGAGTTATATTGGCTTGGAACAAGCTGAGGTGCTTACGGACTGGGGGTTGCCGGAAACAAGCGAACCCATTTACTGTGAGGACCTCTAGACCGACTACTGGCACGTCCAACTCAACCATGATGCATAATGCCCGACTCGGAACTTATCATTCTATACCACATTCCCGCTACCAACCCGAAGCGCAAGAAATGGTCGCAAAAATACATGAAGGTTTGAACTACAAAGGGAGGCTGAGTGACTCGAAGTTGGTACCCCGATATCGAGCCGTTGTGCATCAAAATTACCAACGTACTGCCCACTCTTGTTTCGTTTTAAATCCAATCTCATTCTGTTGAAGGTAGAACATTTTGGCGAGCTTGCGCATCACAAATGACTCGGTCATCCGATAATATGGACTTGGTACCTGACGAATTTTAGTATATAAGTAAGCTATAGATTGTCCTATTGATTCATCCGTTTGTCTCAAAGCCCATACAGTGCATTCAGTGTTATACATTCCGTTGGGCTGCCGTTCACGTTCACCAAGCTCTACTAGCACTAGATAAGTACGGTTGAGGTTCTCTCATTGCGTAACAATTATTTTGATAACATTCAACTCATACAGAATGTCTCAACCGATTATTCTGTACGATAAAAATGTCGGAAAATCCACTTCAGCCTCTCGAGGCGCTGGCATCGAGCTCGCCTCGAGCTTGCCTCATTTAGACATCGTGACTACATCCCGAAATTAAATCATTTTTATGAGGCCTATTGAGTTATCTTGAGGGGTTGATAACCCTCTTGTCATCATCCTGATAACCTCGCGAGGCCATCGCGAGACCATCCCGAGGCCATCTCGATAGGGAACTTTCCCATCGCGAGGCATAGCGAGGCGCCTCTCCCTCGGGCCGTCTTGAGGCCTCGGGACGCCTCACGCGTCTCCGGTATTTTTTCCGACATTATCCCCGCCACTGATCCAAAACGTAAGGCGTGGTCGCCGAATACGTGGAAAGCGAGGTGTGCAGTGCGATCGATAAGACCCCGATGTAGAGGTTACTCACGTTGAGCACTACAATCGTAGGTACTCTTTGAACTTCAAAGGTTTGCCGTACAAGACAGAGTGGGTCGAGTATCCCGATATCGAGTCAGTGTGCATCAAGATCGGTGCAGGCCCGACCTCGATACGGCCAGATGGAAGTCCAGGATACACACTCCCCGTCATTTACGACCCTTCCACCAAATCCGTTGTAGCCGACTCACTTAACATTGCAAAATACTTGGACAAAACGTACCCTGATACCCCTAAGCTCTTGCCCGCTGGCACCGAAGCGTTCCAATCCATGTTCCTCGGAAACGTCGCCCCCACCATCTCCCTTCCACTCTTGAAGATTCTCTTCCATCGTCAATGCACAGGATTGAACGACCCAAGCGAGAAATATTTCCGTTCGACTCGGGAGAAGATGTTTGGAAAGAAGCTGGAGGATATGGGCGGAGAAGAGGAGTGGAATAAATTAGAACCTGCTCTCGCCAAGCTTAACGGCTGGTTGAGCGCGAATGGACCTGGCAGAGATAATCTGCTGACGGGAGATAGGATCATATTCGCTGATATACAGCTGGCGTCGTTGTTAATCTGGGCCAAGGTTGTGTGTGGCGAAGACTCCGAGGATTGGAAGAGGCTGGCGAGCCTGCACGATGGCAAGTGGAAGAGATTCCTAGCCCAATTCGAGAAGTATGGAGCAGTAGATATCTGACGTCCTTTTTACAGTCGAGCGCAGTAAACTCGAGTAGCATGTCGAACAGAAACAAGAAAAACAGAGTGATTTGCTAGCCTGGAGGAGGAGGAGGACAGAAACAACTTCCAAGGCGCCTAATTATCTCTCTCACCATTAATTGGACCACCATGGACATTCATATCGACTTTACACTGGTGAACAAATTCTCTTCCCGCGGACGGTTCGACGGGCCCTTGGAGTCCTCTTATCCGAGTCAATCAGCAGCGATAATGATACACGCGGTAGTAAAGAATGTCAGCATCAGGTAGTAGACGAATGTACCAAATTGCACAAAACATTCTGATTGGTCATTGCAGACGAAATATTCAGCGGTCGTTCCTATTCTCCGATTTATAGTAAATAGTCGATATGCACTGGAACGACTTCAGGGAGAAGGCAACGTTATGGTGAACATCAGCACGGCTCACACACTTGCAAGAACCTGTCTACGATGGTTATCAGAAGCTACTTGTGAGCCATCGTTGCTCGTAGTCTAGACCACTTCTGTCTGAAAGCGTTTAAACGGCTCAGAACGCTGAGGTCTGCGGTCCTAAATGCTCTACGCGACACTGGCTTCTTACCTCGGGTTCTCAGCTACTAGTCCAGTCGGCAGTTAGAGATTCTGTCCTCGGACTCTGCGATATTCGTCATTCACACCACAGCGCAGCCTTAGGCAACACCAGGGAAGATCAATCCGAAGGAGGACTCTCGCCGGTTAGTCTTCACTTTTAGCAAATCAAAACTCTGTCCAAACCCGAGACACCCATTTCCGTTGCAGACTTCGAAAAATTGACAAGTATGGTTCATCGCTCATGGGCCCGCGACCATAAGAGTGATAAGCTCCTGGCATGCATCAAAGATTTTTGCAGGCACCCACTACTCAGCGCGGATTATGGCATGGCACTAGTAAGCGATCACTATTCCTTCGAACTCGCCAGTTCGGAATACAACGTTAGACTACTCAATGGATATATAGTAGTCGGCTAGAATTTTGAGTATTCTCGTTTCGTCGGGCCATCTATCAAACAGACCGGTCCAACAGCAAAGATCTACATGGTTGAAAATATTGTTCTGTAAAATACCCCTACGGCCGACCCAACGCGCAAAGCATGGTCGCCGAACACATGGAAAGCGAGGTATGTGCGTTCAATAACTTGATATTTTGTCATGCGTAACTTACTATGCTTGGGAACGGGCTATGGTAGGTACTCCTTGAACTATAAAGGCCTGCCGTATAGGACCGAGTGGGTTGAGTACCCCGATATCGAGGTCTTGTGCATCAGGATCGGCGCACCCCCGACTTCGACCAAGCATGGACGTCCGCGATATACGCTCCCAGTCATATACGACCCATCAACGAATTCCGTCATATCAGACTCTGTCGATATCGCAAAATATCTGGACGAAACGTACCCTGATACTCCTAAACTCCTGCCAGCTGGTACGGAGGCCTTCCAAGCCATGTTCCTCGACTCTGTATGGCCTTCTATAGGCTTTCCTGCGCTCAAGATATTTGTCAGTCGCACTGTATGGGGCTGAGCGAACGGAACCAATCACACTTTCGCATGACCAGAGAGAAGATGTTTGGTCAAACGTTGGAAGATATGGGCGGGGAAGAATTGTGGAGAGAGTTGGAGGCCGGGCTGGAAAAGCTTGACAGTTGGCTGAACGCAAACGGCCCTGGCAAAACCATTTTGTTCATGGGCGATACAATAACTTTCTCCGACATTCAAATAGCATCGTTTTTGAAGTGGGCCAACATCGTATGTGGAGAAGATTCGGAGGATTGGAAGAGACTGGCGAATTTACACAATGGTAAATCGTGGGGGTACCTGGCACGCTGTAGATGTCTGATGTATACCAGCTGCGTACAAGTATGGCATCGCTGGAGTCTGAAGTTTGGAATTGTTATCTTGGAAAAACTGGGAAAGAATGTATATGACAATAATCAGACGGGTTACATCATCTCTGCTGCCAGAGAGAGTAGATCTGTTTCAAAGTCAGGATAGATTGGGGAGAGCAGGGTACGTGCTGTATAGTAACAATTATTTCAGACACTGGCGAAAAAGTGACAATCGACGTTTTCGAATCATGTCACACGCTGTTCGCTGTCACATTTCGTCACATTGACTCAAACTCCAATTTCCAAGCGGGGTCTTTGTTCTCCGCTCTTTCGATTGAATCTTGCACAAGAAGTCACTTGCTAACAGCGATACTATCTACAACATTCCCAGCGGAACCATTTGCAGTGTACGATACGTTCAAGTCAACAGGTTAACCTATCCAGGACACACATATTTACTTATCTGTTATAGATAAACATGCACATTTGTCTCACACTCCCTGACATACACACATGCATCATCGAGATGGCCGGCTTGAAGGAGTCAGAAAAAAATACAAACGGCGAGATAGATTACCGCACGGCGTACGCACTTGCAAGGACCTGTCGAGCATTTCTGGAGCCAGCTTTAGACGTACTATGGAGCAGGCAATGCGACCTCCAGTTTCTGGTCTCATGCATGCCCGATGGTCTATGGGAGATCAGGGAGATCGACAAACAAAAACACTTGGTGACTCGCAGTTTTCTTACTCTCCGAGTTTGTGGGATCCACTCATCGTTTTGCCTTGCAGCATCTCACTCGGTTAATTGTTCCCAAAGACTGGGAGCGGTTTTCACTGTATGCTCCCAGAATCAAGTTTTTGTGTCTTTTCACGACAAGTTACCCTCAATCCGAAAAAGAGAATCATATTCAGCCCTCCCTCGAGGCGTATGCGACCTTGAGCTTGTGCAAACCACCGGGTCCTCTTCTCCCAAACATCAGACACCTGTACTGGTTTAGTCCTCGCATATCGGTCAGGTCGGTGGAAATCACCCACTTCGTGCTTATGTTCTTTGGACCAAAATTACAAACCCTTTGGATAGAGGTAGACCGCGGGCAGGAAGACATATTGACCCGATCCCTACTTCATTTGCCAAAAATCGCGCCGAACTTAAAGGTTCTGCATCTATATGGCCAGTGGAGGGCATCGCTGTTACATTTGTCCGAGCTTTTAGGGGGGATCACACATCTTCAAGAGTTCAGATGTGTGACTATGCTTCCTTTAGACCAATTATCGGTCCTGGGGTCATTGAAATCCTTGGAAATTCTGTTTGTTGGGCTGGAGGATCATACCATTGATGCCAGGTTAGTAGGTAAAGGATGGCCATTGACACAATTCCAACCAGATTTAATGCTACCGCATCTGCGCATAGCGAAGTTGTTTGCTATTTCATCATCGTTGTGCGATACGGCACTCAGGACGTGCAAATTTCCACGGCTGATCTCGTTAACACTTACTGTCAGTCTATCACCCTCTCTGGCCCAGATCTTTCAAACAATTCACGACAAAATCAACCACAATACGATGTCCATCTTTCACCTCCGGGCGAGTGGGAGCCACGAGTCTCCCATTCCTACAGGCGTACATCTATCCACCCTCAATGCCGATGCTCTCCGCCCACTCTATGCTTTTAGCGGTATGAAGTTATGTGAGATAAATGTGGCATGTCGCTTCGACATGGACAACTCTGCAATTCTGGAACTGGCGAAGGCGTGGCCGGCACTGAGTACCCTCCGCCTAGGTAGTAACGGATCGCGAGCGGTGTCCAGGATAACTCTCAGAGGGCTGGACCACATAATCAAGCACTGTCGGGATCTTCGATCACTTTCTATTGTTATCAATGCACAAGATCCGCCTACCGTTTTAGACGACATGCCAACCTGCTGCAACAAGAGGATCACCACAATCAACTTTGCTGATTCACTGCTATCCAACCCCTCGGACGTTGTTGCATACCTTTCCGTTCTTTTCCCGGGGCTCGTGGAGATCCAGACGCATCGGAACCTTGATATGGAAACCAAAGACTTGTGGCGACAAGTGACGACAATGATACCTGCTATGCGGAGGGCACATGAGGCACGATCAAGATTGCTCGAGCTAGAATCGTCGTAGCAGCTACACGTCAGTCCTCGTACAAGGAGCATCGTTAGCATTGTTTTCTTTGCGACCTAGTAGCCCACTGGCTGCATCGTGATTGCGTTCACCCCTTTGGATCTGCTGGATTCCATTTCCATACCGCACTAGCGAACACGGAGCGTGGCACAAGATTTCCGGAGACAGATGGACAGAAAACAGGCACGGGTTTTGAGCACAACTTCAATATCTGCGACAAATGAGCGCCATGCCGTGGGCAGGACTCCTTGACAACTTTGGGTGGCAGGAGGATTTGGAACGCGCCGGGGAATTGGCAACTGGTTTGAAGTTTCAGTGGTAAAGTGGGAGGAGATAGTCGGAAGCGACGAAGGGGAAAGCCAACTTGTGTGCTTTGTTTCGATGGATTGTTGGATATTGAAGCTGGAGGATTTGGGGGGAGGAGGGGAGCCTGAGAGAACGAAGAAAAAGGGAGAGATGGCCATGATGGCGATCGCACACACGCAGAGGATTCAGCGCCCATGGAGGTGGAGGCTGAACTTACTACAACTTCATCGGCACCATCACCGACAACTTCCGACGAAAAGGAGTGAGAGATGGGTCTGCGATGTTCAGATATCAGCTGTGGACTTGGTCGGGACAGCGATTGGTACCCGCACGGCGTACACATTCGCAAGGACCTGTCGAGCATTTCTGGAGCCAGCTTTAGACGTACTGTGGAGCGAGCAGCACGACTTCCGATTTCTGGTATCGTGCATGCCCGATGGCCTATGGGAGATCAGGGAGATTGACAATAAAAATTACCTGGTGATTCGCAGCTTTCTTACTCTCTGAGTTTTTGGCATCCACTCACCGTTTTGCCTTGCAGCATCTCTCTCGATTAATTGTTCCCAAAGACTGGTCGGAGCGGTTCTCAGTGTACTGCGCTCCCAAAATCAAATCTTTACGTCTGGTCGAGTGTTCGAAAAGTGGCCACAGGTTAAACAAAAATTACATTCATCCCTCCCTCGAAGCGTTTTCAACCTTGAGCTTGTGCAAACCACCAGGTCCTCTTCTTCCGAACCTAAGGTGTCTTCACTGGTTCAGTCCTAGCGTGTCGATGGAAATCACTCACTTTGTGATTTTGTTCCTCGGACCGAAACTACGAACTTTCAAATTGAACGTAGACCGCGGGCAGGGAGGCAGGTTACGCCGATCCCTACTCCATCTGCCAGACATTGCACCGAACTTGGAAGTTCTGAAATCCATGGCAAGGAAAACTCACCCCCGCTTAATATGCCAGATATTCTAGGTGCCACCAAACATCTTCGATGCTTACGCTGTCGACCGTTTACGGTTTCTCTACGTCAACTTCTGGCTCTAGCAAGCTCTTTGCGTGGCTTGAAAACACTGGACGTAACGCTGGATGATCGCAAGGCCAAGTCAGCAGATGTATTGACTCGGACGCATTCGCAAGATACGCCCCGGATATTCGCATGTCTGGAGTACATGACATTGCGCGCCGGGTCATTGTCCTCATGCGACACGGCACTCAAGACATTCGTTTTTCCACGGTTGACCTCGCTAGTGCTTGATGTTGGCCTGTCGATACCCCTGCCTCCGATCTTCCAAACAGTTTATGACAAATGCAATCACAATGCGTTGACCTCCTTTTGTGTCTTGAAGGAACCAAGGCTCGGCACTGTTCCCAACCCAGATGTTCACACTGTTAATGCAAATGCTCTCCGCCCACTCTATGCATGACATGGACGACTCTACAACTCTGGAGATAGCAAAGGCATGGCCGCGACTGAAAATTCTCCAACTAATAGGAGGGTGCCCGGCAGCCATGATGACATCCCACGTTACTCTTAGAGGGCTAGAGCACCTAGTTAAGCACTGTCGACACCTTGAGGCACTTCGATGCGCAAAATCCGATTAGTACGTGGCGGACATATAATGTCAATATCTATATATTTTGCTAGGTTCCAGCACTCAAGTATGCTATCAATGTGAAGTCCACTACCATGACGATCTATGCTGAGTGCGATTAAGAGCTCGAATGGTCGCTAACCAATGCAAATATTTGTGAAGCGAACCAAGAGAAGGTCTTAAACTTACTAGCATGCGAATCTATCGCTGAGATTAGCCGGGAACCTAGTCACGCCACTCTCTGCCTGCAATCTTTCTAAGGATGCGGAGGGTGGGTGGATTACATCTGCTCGGTCAGCAATCAATCCTCTCGCCCGAAAATTATAAATTCTGAATGCAACGCTCGGCTACTTGGTGGATGGGAAACTGCAAACTGAGGACCTCTCGTGACCTATAACTTCCCAGCTGCCGGTAGCCTGCGTATATATACGATTGAACTCCTCCACGACATTACCAAGCAGATCTCTTGACCACCCACGCCTCAAACACAATGTCTGCCCCTATCGTTCTTTACGACATCCCGGCGACTGACCCTAAGCGCAAGGCATGGTCGCCAAATACGTGGAAAGTGAGGTGTGTGTGATCGGTGAGACAACGATATAGAGGTTACTCACGTTGAGCACTTGATTACAGGTATTCCTTGAGTTTCAAAGGTTTGCCGTATAAGACCGAGTGGGTCGAGTATCCCGATATCGAGCCCTTGTGCATCAAGATCGGTGCACCCGCTACCTCGACCAAGGCGGACGGCCGTCCGTACTACACACTTCCTGTCATCTACGACCCCTCCACAAAATCCGTTGTAGCAGACTCTCTCAACATCGTGAGGTACCTGGACAAAACGTACCCTGATACTCCCAAGCTGCTGCCCACTGGCACCGAAGCGTTCCAAGCCGCGTTCCTCGACTCTGCATGGCCCTCCATAGGCTTCCATGTGTTCAAAATCATCATCAGCCGTACATGCACGGGGCTGAACGAGCCGAGTCAGACGTACTTCCGCACAACGCGAGAGCAAACGTTTGGAAAGAAGTTGGAGGACGTGGGCGGGGAAGAAGCGTGGAAAGAACTAGATGCCGGGCTTGGGAAACTTGACAGCTGGTTGAGCGCGAACGGCCCTGGCAAAGACAATCTGTTCACGGGCGATACGATAACTCTTTCCGATTTCCAGGTAGCGTCGTTGCTCACATGGGCCAAGGTTGTTTGCGGAGAAGATTCTGAGGATTGGAAGAGACTGGCGGGTTTGCAGAATGGTAAATGGGAGGGATACCTGGCGCAGTTTGAGAAATACGCAGCAGTAGACATTTGAATAATCGTGAGCTGAACCGCAGTCCGCTGGATGGGCACATTTCGAGCAGACAATACAACAAAAAATATGTGTTCAGTATGAGGATCATGGCCGAAGTTGAACAAGAAGAGGCGCCATTGCCTATTATTTTCTCTATTTCTAAATCAAGGCCCGCCGTCCTCAAGAACCCTTTCAAAAAAGTTCAAACTTACCCACAAGTGTGCAGATACATCGAGACTTGAACTTTGCATATTCTACAACTTACGAAAGTATTGTAGACAGATCACGGGTAGAGCAGGCGTAGTAGCAAGCACAACTGAAAATCAAGCCACATGTGCAGCCATGAGGGTCTGGCGTGGCAGCCCCGGCATAGCTTACCTGTGAGCTCGTTGCTCTTCTATATACACTCGCCATCATACTGAGCTGCCCTTACTCTGTTTTCCAGGATAAACTCTTCGTCTCTCTCCGCCTCGATCTAGTATCATTTCGAGCATGGAGTCATCTTCACTATCAACCACTGAGGGGAGAGCTTGCGATGGTATCTCATGCGAGCGATATTTGAGCTCGTCATTCGACCGATTTCAGGAGAAACCTAGTGATAAAATATCCGAGGATCCTTTTGGAACAGTAACTCGGGAATGCGACGAATTAGAGCTCTTTTCAACTCGATGGGTTCGGTCTGGCCGTGGTTTCGGGGCAATGCTGGAAGTATCACAGGACGGCCTTGGCCTCAAGCTTGATGGTGGTAAAGTTTCCAACTCATCGATGAAGCGGCAAGAAAGAACAAGCTGATTAATCACGCAGGAGGACATTACTCGATGCAAAGTGCAAGTACAGACCGCCCTATACCCCGACACCGCGACATGTTCTATTACGAGGTGCAGATTCTTCAAGGAGAGTGAGTTACATCTTGGCATACCCCCGATTCTACTTAGTGTGGTCCCTGGTTAGTGCATATAATATCAGTATAGGGTGTGTCAACCAGCTTGCTTTTAGCGGGAGTCTATAATCATGTTTTTCTGCAGATTCTCCTCCTATGGAACTCAAGTATTTGGCCACATAGGCCCGCAAAGCAACTCTTGGAGATATCATAGTAGTGGGAGATTCTCCATTGGCAACGGAGATATGATTGGGGCCTTCGGGCCCGCTTACGAAGGTAAGTTACAGCGTAGGATAGCTTATAGACTGAACAATTATATCAAAAATCACCAGCTGGAGACATCGTGGGCTGTGGTGTGGATTTTTACAATCGGAGGATATTTTTTACACAGAATGCAGTGCTGCTAGGCAAGTGGAGCGCTTTTATGATTGTTTTCTCAAGTTGAATAGTATTCTGATTTGCATGTAGGAATCGTATCCACGGACTCTATCGGTATCTCGTTGTCGACGGAACTCTGCCCTGCGGTGGGATTGGCGAGCGGCTTTTCTGACATCTCCATCGTTGCGAATTTCGACTGCACCCCACTTTTCTGGGAATCGTTGAGTAGTTGCTATACCAAGCGACTAGCAGCTTTAAACACGGAGGCCCGCCTGAACGTGGGGAAACCGTTCTTTGTCGCTGCAACGAGGTGGCGTGCAAAACATAGGCACAATTCGATTGAGGTATCGCATGACGGTCGTGACATACGAAAAATCAGTGCGTTTGATCGCACACATTTACAGTCATTTCCTGATTTATGGTTCAAAATTTGCGTTAGGACCACATAGCTTGTCCGATACAACGGCAGTCTCTGCGCGAGGAGATTCTATCACTGTTTTCGAGGACGGAGTGTCATATTACGAAGTTGAAATTGTAGACTTGGCTGTCGATGGGTGAGCCTTATGAGCTTCAGTAACCTCATCCTTTCTGATATAGTCCTAGATTGATTGCCATTGGGTATGTGATGGAAGCACCTGAAATTGACTCACTATTCATCACCTGCGATGCAGATTCGCAGATCCTTGGACAGAAACCTGGGACCACGCAATTGGTGTTCTGAAGGGTACATGGGGATATCATAGCAATGGAAAAGTATATGAAGGCAGCCCGTACGCTGATAGATTCGCGCCAACGTTCCAAGGCGAGTGATCAGACAATTATTATTCATGGATACCTAATTGGATGTTACCATTAGTCGGTGACATCGTAGGGTGTGGCTTTGTAAGTGAACGGGATTCTTATAGACGCATCTTCTACACTTTGAATGGGCTATTTCTCGGTTCGTGTACCCTCATTTCGCTTAAATGTACTTTGTTCAAACTTTCATCAGGAATATTCTTCGAGAAAGTGGACATGAAGGAGCTTTTTCCGTCTGTCTCACTCTCTCAAACTTCCGAGTCGGTCCGGGCCAATTTTGGACACGAACCCTTCGCCTATGCGGTGGAAGATGTTGTCAAAGCTTTAGAAGAAACGTCATCTCAACCTCGATGGCCATCGTTCCCAAGACTGCCATCATTCCCTTCCGAAATCCTGCAATTTGTTCTTGATGCCTTACATCTGACAATCGATGAAGATGATTCTGGCGATACAAACGAGTACAAACGGACGATAAACTCATGCGCTCTTACTTGTCGCTATTGGTCGCGGGTCTGCTGCCCATATCTATTCGAGAGCATCACAATACGTTCGAAAGAGGATCTAAATACATTGTTGGACCTGATGGCAAGACCCGATAGTCACATCCCATCTTCCATCCTTCGGCTTGAAATATGGGAGGGATCCGACGTCTGGGCGCATAATGTGGCAATGTCTCTAGCGAGCAAATTACCCAAACTCGAGACTGTTACGCACGAGCGTATGGGCGATCCTACTTGGAAGAATGCTCAACGCCGCACACCTCCGCAAATTTCCAGATCTTCAGCATTCTACTCCGCATACCAAGTAGTTACCACCTTGGTTCTCAAAAATCATCATTTTTCCTCTTTCGCCGCTTTAACGCAACTCGTCAAGGCTCTTCCCAAGCTAGATGTCTTAAAGTGCGAGTATTTGTCTTGGGAGGAGCGGCCATACAATCCGCGCTTGCTACGCGCCGCAAGTCATCTATCGACTGTACAAGTCGAGTATGGTGGACGATGGGAGCTGATACAGTTATTCACTGCTCGGTGGGGCCGATTACCTCTTGATTGGGATCCGTCGTCAAAGTGTCCGGAACTCAACCCAAGCGATCTATCACTGGTACACGAACTTCTCAAGCTAATTGTCAGGCAAAAGCATCCCCCGACGTACGAGTTTAGTCTGCGGGTGTGCGCGGAAATACGTGCTTGTACGTACGTCTCTGTGAAGTGCACAATTTATCGTCTTGATTATTACTTCTCAGGGCATTTAATCATCAATACTATCGATAGCATGATGCAAGATCAACGGATGAGGTGGTGCCTCGTGTTTTCCCTACACAATCCTGGCGTCACAGGCACCGCTGTAGTGACCTATCTTACGGAGTTACGAGTCAGTACAATAAAAAGACAAAATATAAGCTACAGGTGGTCGTCCCGCAGGCCCCATCACAACGACCAGGTTGAAAAGGATCTGTTTGGAAATCTTCTCAGTTGCTCGCAGCTAGATGACTTATTCTCCAAGTTCCCTCTGCCATATCTTAGGACTGTAACGATCGCAGTACGCTCCGAAGAGGAGGTGTCCAAACCCTATGACCATCATGCAACCTCGAAAAAAATTGCATCTACTTTACGGGAGAAACTTCCTTATCTTCAGGGGAGTGGGAAGTTGTCACTTATGATGGGCTAGAGTTGTAGTTGTCGGAAGAAGCTGAGATAGAGCCCAATTTGGAGGACAATCTGCTCGCTGCACATCGTCTTTGATTATAGCCACCTTGATCCCAGACCAAAATCGTGACTCTCCTTTCTTACAACCTCAAACTCCAACCATTCTGGTGGACCCTTCGGAGGGTAATTCTACGCTTTATACAAAACCTATAGTGGCATAAAGGCGCCAAGCAAACGGGGAAGCTGATATATTCTCTGTACAACCCCACCACATACCTGGTCCCTAATGTTCCATGTCTTTTTCTGCCACGGTCCCGATAGACGATGTCCCATAGCTGTAATTCGAGTCAGTGAACAACACAGTCATGAGACTATTGAAAGGGCGCACAAGACTTCGAAAGTTTGAGTACTGTCACTTCTTAATGTCGTATGGGGATGATCAAAGATCTCCAAAGAGCTGAACGTATTCAGAGGCTTGGTTGAGCCTACACGCAGTGGGGATACTGGTAATATCAAGGTAGGCTCAGCCTGCAACGTGCGATGTGGCGCCACGTCCGAAGGGGCAACTGTGATAGGGTTGACGTCCTCAATACAATCATCATCCTTGATCGAGGAGTATCTTCAGAGATAATGAGGCAGTTGTCAACACGGGAAGCTCACCCTTGCGTCCTCCTCCTCGTTGACTGTCACCATTGCATCGGCTGTTTCTATCTCCTCTTCCTCGCCGATGTCCACCATTGCCTCGACTGTTGTTTCTTCGAAAGCATCTTCAATGTCGTTTTGCAGTTGTGGAGAAAAGGACGTGGTCGCCACACACGATGTGCTATATGAACGCAGGAGCGGATGCTGGGGAGTTGGACCAGGAGCCTGAGGGAGCACCGCGGTTTTCAATCTACACAGACGTCGAGACATGCTATACGAATGGGAGGGTGGATGCCAATGAGGTGACTCGGGGGTGAGAATACTCAGTTGGTGACACTGACATCGTTTACATCGGAGTGCTCTTTTATAACGGCCGTGGCAGGACCATGCCTAGGGCCACAGCCGATCGAAATGCCTTTAACAAATTAATGACAACGCCGGCGCGTGGGACCTAGCACAAAGTAGTATGCATTTCAGTAGCGATGAGGAACGCTACAAAAGGCTACATACCCTTTGTATGGTTGCTATGAAGATGACTCGACCGCCCAGTCGTTTTGAATAATTCAACTCCGGATCCCTCGTATCATCCTAGGGCTGACTTGAATGGAGAT
This sequence comes from Hermanssonia centrifuga, assembly GCA_001913855.2. Lineage (NCBI taxonomy): Eukaryota > Fungi > Basidiomycota > Agaricomycetes > Polyporales > Meruliaceae > Hermanssonia > Hermanssonia centrifuga. Next base: position 106,162 of record MLYV02001198.1, read on the forward strand.
ATTTTACGCCCAATTTGGGCGCCCTTAAATTTGTGCGGACGAATGAAGATGAACCTGTCAACGAGAAATTTGTGCGGGATATCATGTGCTGTCGATAGAAACCGAAGTACAAAGGTAAGTCACCGTCGGACAAACGCAAATATACATTCAACGTCAATAGATGGGTTTGTTCAGTGGCATCAGAAGCTCTTGCCATCACAGGTCAGAAATACTTAGACCTAATAAATTTCGTCCACCACGGGACCTTCATACATCCCTTTTATAGGGACCTGCTTCACAACCCCAACGTTCTTGTGCTCGGGTTCGAACTTTGAGCAGATCCGTACTAGCAGGGGAAGTCAAAGGTATGGGCAAGTTAGATAATGTGAACGTAGCTGACTGATAATATGATGAACACCTCCTTCCTCAAAATAGGTACGCAATGTAGTAGGGACTTGAGTACTGTTATTGAACGTTGCATGTTGAGACTTCATATAGGCGATCTCCTCATGATTGATATACTCAGCAACTTTGGGGCTATGTTCATGAGAATGTACTTACCAAGTTAATGCATATCATCCTATGAAAAACATTCAACGAGTCCGGTAGAAAATGTACAAAGGGTTGTAGTGTGACACGTACCCGGATCTCTTGCCGAAATCTAGCCAGTTGCCGACAGTGTTGGTAAAACATGGTGCTTAGACACAAGGCTGTAGCTTTGACCAGAAACTCGACCGGGATCCCCAGGGGCCGCGTGCGCTTTATACGGCCGTGAATAGTTTATAGAAGCTTGAGCCTGCTAATCATTGCGTCAAATGAGAAAAAGCCCTTCGTGGTGTGCTGATACTCCTTAAAATGCCAGAAAAGAGATATGTACATGGTCCATGATCCAAAGGTCCAATAATAAGCCTATATGCGATTATGATAGCAGATAAAACAACGGTAAAACAGTATACCAGAAACTGCTATGGAAGTCCAAGCGTGATGAGAATGCAGAGTTCTTCTTAGGACCCTCAGTTGCAGTCTCAGACGGGGATGGCGTCTGGGGTGATGCCAGGCTTGTCTGTTCGGCGAGAGAGGGCAGACTAGCAGTTGGTGATGATGGAGGTGCCGCCGCTGTTGACGACTCGGTTGAAAGGGTGACGACTGTAGAGGCTGTAGGTGCAACGTCGATGGTACCTAACACACACAGAAATAAGGAATATATCCAACAAGTGATCAGCCGAGTACTCTTGAATATTGAAAAAAGGAACACGCACTCTCAAAGACTCCGCCACTCTCCTGCGCATCAGCCACCACGTCCTTCAGCTCCGCGCTCGCATTCTGCGGCACCTGCGACTTGAACCCGATCCTCGGAGGGTCAACCGAGGGATGCGTCAAGTTGCCGTAATAAAACGCGACGAGGTTCGACTTGAGGAACGGGTCGCCGAGGCTCCAGCTGAACAATGCGCCGCGGCTCGGTGGGTCTGTCGCGACGAGGTTGTTCGCGATGCAGGTCGTAGCATCGCCGTCCTTGTTCTGCGAGACAAAGTCGCGCGGGTCGACAGGGAACATCTGCCCGCCGATCATGAAGGCGAGGGTGTGGGGCGTTGCGCAGGGGAACGTGGGCTCAGCGTTGGAGTTTTTGGCGAATGCAGGTGAGACGGTCTGCAGGATAGAGTTTACGACGTCTTGCGGGCCTCGTAGGATGGAATTTCCCTATAACGCAAGTTTAGGAGAAGAAGATTTCATGCAGAGGAACAGAGGCACTTACTGTGTCAATCAGAGCTGAAAGCTGAGTCGAGGCACCAGTGAGGGTCGTTCCCGGAAGTTGATTGCCATCTAGGAATACGCCGTCCAAAGGAACTTCCCAACGACTGAAGTGCAGGTAAGCCATGGAGACTCTGAATGAAACAAATGGGCTTACAGAGGATACACCTCGTTAGAAGCAAACGACGGAGGGTTCAAACCACCATCTCCAGAGCTGTACAAGCGTACAGGTACCCATGTGATGGACGAGTTGTCGGTGTCCGCTGGGAGCTCGCCGACGGTGATCTGACCCTCTCCTGAAACATCAATGGTATTCCGTTGGAGGGTGATCTACAGGGATTCTGTTAGGTATTTCCTCACAGGGTGACATCTCGGGCTCTTACGGCAAACAATGGCTGTTCAATCTGTCCCGACATAGCCAGTCGTGATACCAAGGGACCATCTGTTGCAATGTTGTTCACGAAGTCGTCCGTCGTTGAGGGGGAGTTGAACTGTATATGCGCTTTAGTGAATCATGCGTTTCAACACAACCTCGCACAGACCTGCTGGTTGACAACTGCCGCTTGTACGAAGCTACAGTCTGGTTCAGTTGACTGCCAAACAGGCAAGGATGAACGATGACGGTCTCACCTTTGACTAGGGAACCCAAGCCCGAAAATACCCGCTCCGCCATTCTGCACAGCGGAGTTGTTGGTATCGTTCACGGCAGCAAACGGTTGACTGGACATGGACAAGCCTGCTACAGCTACGGTGTCCAAGACTACAGGTCCTGAGGCATGCGTCCCTGACGTTGAATCGCCGTATTGCAGGCTCACACTCGCGCCAGTAGACTGCCCCGACGCAGAGGCATACGGATTAGACGTTGAAGCATCACATGTCGCAGTCTGGCAAGCGTCCGACATGACCCATAAATCACTTGATCCAGTATCTATAATAAGAGTAGGTTGAGTAACGGTGAGAAGGCCTTGCTTGGAAGGAGCATACCGAGGTTCACGGCAGTTGTCGTGTTGCCCAAACGAAGGGAAACGGTATAGAACCTGTCATCATCTCAACAGTCACTCTGATTGACCAACAGCTCAAGGACTTACAGATCTCCAAGATCTCCAATGCCCACGGTCCCAGCCAACCCGTCGTCGTCCCTCCTATGCAAATCATCTCTCGTCGCTCTCCGTCGCTGGATTGGTAGCCGAGCACCTCGTCGTTGTACTGGTGCGTCAACTGGGATATGAACAGGTAAAGCCGATACCAGAGAAGGCAAGATGAGCAGCAGAGTACACCAGCTTGAGGAGAACATTTTCGAAAATAGAGACCAGGCGACCTGCGCAAAGAAAGAGTGTGAAGAAGGAAAGCAAAGCTCAAGTCGTGAAGAAAACGGTCGGTCTGCCTGCCACTAGGGGGTTCGACGAGAGGACCCGCATCCTTGGCGAGGCTGGAGGTTTTGTTAGTGCACCGCAGTAGCCGATTGGTTACCAGACACGCAGCGAAACGTTGATCTCCTTCTCTCACTTCGCAACCAAGATCACACCGTCTGCTTCAAAATAGAACTGACTGGCGCCGCCCATGTTATTTCAGGACGCAGCATCTAATTGCAATGAGCATAAACAGAGGAAAGAACACCAGCAACCACCAAATGTGTGTTGATGCATTTATCGTTCGTAGCCTTCCGCGTTGTCCTGCTTGCGACAGCTCGGGGGAGACCACTCATTCACGACAACAAGCTTGGGACCCGAGAAAAGCCTCAAACGAGTGGAGAAGCTTTTTGATATGCTGTGTATTGGGCGGTGGTGGACCATCACAGCAGCGGTAACATGCGATTGTTCCGGTGAGACCGATTTCAAGCATTCGACACTTAATTGCTGTCTGGTCTGCCATGCAGCCGCAAAGAGAGGATGAACATGCACAGCATTGTATCAAGTGCTACTAGTAATATACTGGCTTATCCTACTATCCGTATCGAACGGATAAATTAGCGGTCTACTGAACGCTTTCGAGTTTAAAGCTCGACAATAAACGAGGATTTGCTACGCGTACTATTGACTTTGAATGTAAATGCAGAGGCAGAGTTGGTCTACTCTCAGTTCCAACACCTCCAAAGCGGGACCTAGACGGATTTTCCGGTGCAATGAACCAATGTCAATGAACCATCTCCAGAAAGTGGGGCTGCGGGAGGAAGTTGCTCAATCACACTATGTATAGCACATATATCATCCGTTAATGAGGAGGTGATAAACGGTCAATCTCCTCCCTGGAGCATAGATACAGCACAGTTCAGCAATCTCGCAAAACGCCCGTATAGGTTTGATGAGCTTATTGTCGTGAGGATATCTAAAGGCGTTGGTAGCATGACCGACCTTGCAAGGTACATCTTCTGGAACGGTACGGCATTCGGAAGAGCAGGGTTTGCTTCTTCTTCCACCTAGCCCATTCCCAGCTCGAGAAAGCCTGGCACCCACCAGAAAGGGCACCTCACCCAGATTTACCGCAAGACTGCGCTCCATGGCTCGAACTCCCACAGCCCGAGCATTCATGACGGAACCCATGCTCAGGCCCGCTATACGGACACCCGTTCCTCGTCTGCCAACTCAAACACACCACATTTCCACGCAGATCGACCATGCGCTTCTCCGCGTTCCAGCGACACCGCGCGGGGGTAGTGCCGTCCCAGAGGGTGGCAGAATGGCATGTGGTGTAGTCGTGCCGGTGTCGACCGAGACAGACGGCGCACGCGGGTCGGTGGCGGGCTGAAGCAGCTTGAGGCACTCTTCGTGCGGGACGAGGTCTCGCCGCGGGTGCGTTCACTGTCGGGCCCGCGGAAGAGCCAGAGCGAGGTGATTCTGCCGGTGGTACCGATACGTTTTGATCTGAGCCTCCAGCCTGAGGCGCATCCTCGCCTTGGGCATCGACAGCACGAGGTCGACCGGGCTCGGTTGTCCCCTCCGCAAGAAGCAATGTCGTCCTGGACTACTACCCGGAGACCGTCGATTGAGAAATGACAAAGTGGATTACCAAACAAGACGATTGCAGGATTGCAAGGGGAGATGGATGGAGGAGACGTAAGGAGAGAATCATCATCAAGAGATATCCACACTTAGTGAAAGTGCCATTTCACAAGAAAGGAAGAAGAGTCGTACCTGGAGAGCTTCCCTCCATTTGACTTTCAGCTCCTCATGCCAGAGCCTCCAGCCTTCCTGCAGTTGTTCAATCGCGTCACCTTCAGTCACGCCGTCCCGAGTTAGGTTGCTGCGAAGACGAATGAAGGCCGGTGTCGAGAAGTCGGGCATGACTTGTGTGCTCGGGTCGACTTCAAGGAAGTCCTGAGTCTGGGGGCGGTGAGTCGCCATGATGGGTGGGGTTGGTATGGCTAGACGGTGATTATAGAGCGTTTGGGAGTAATCAGGTGGTAATAAAAGAAAAAAGAGGAGGATAAGGAGGCAGGGCAGGAAATCTGGCCAACGCCAATGGAGGTCGCAATCCAAATGCGATGCCTATATATTACCGCTCGTGTCTCATCCCTGTTGAAAGCCAACGCTGGTAATCAAAGAAAGGAGCAAATAAGAGCCTAGAAAGAAGCCTGTTGTCACGAAACGCTTGATCATCGGCTACACTGTAGAGCTTGTGTTGGATGGACTCAGGGGCGTCTAAACCAAGTGTCTACTGAACGCCCGACGCTTTCCCTTTATAATATATAAGCGCGCGACATTGTACCTCGGGACTTACCGCGTTGGATACTCCAAGCAGCTAAATCGGGCGATGAAGCCGATGCTGGTGGCATTGCGCATTCACGAGAGCTCACGATATCAATAATATCTCTCAGCTGCCGTCAATAGAGTGACATTGTCATACGGCTGTATTGGATTGCATGTATCATAGTCGGATGTAGGGCATGTGGAGGGTGATCAGAGATGAGAAGCTAACAGGGGAGGGACATATAAGACAAAGAAAAGATATAATAAACTGACTAAAACGGATATCGATACATGTCCATCACAAAACAACGAGACGAAACGGTTACAATACAGCCATCTCTTGATCTCACGATGAAAATAAATTACTCATAGCCACAATGGCATCGACAAGAAACCCGTTGGTGGTTTACGACCTCTCACCGCGGAGACGGCGTGCAAGTGCGAGATCCTTGGGTTGGCTATAGAACACGATCAGTCAACCAGTCAGCACGCAGCGACGAAATAGCAAACAGAAGGAAGACGTACATTGTGACACGCTTAGCGTGGATAGCGGCAAGATTAGTGTCTTCGAACAGAGAGACAAGGTACGCCTCTGCGGCTTCTTGGAGGGCCATCACAGCGGAAGACTGGAAGCGGAGGTCCGTCTACAAACCAGAAACAAGTCAGAATACTGGTAATGACTTGTTGGACAGAGTTCTGCAGGGATACACATGAAGCCGGAGGAGTCACGCTAAATTTGCAATTTGTTGCCCCCTCCCAGCTCCGACTGTGCCCAATCTGCTTTCCAAAGAAAGAGATCTGACTCACCTTGAAGTCCTGTGCAATTTCCCTGACCAATCTCTGGAAGGGCAGCTTGCGGATAAGGAGCTCCGTCGACTTCTGGTAACGACGAATTTCACGGAGAGCGACGGTACCGGGGCGGAAACGATGCGGCTTCTTGACTCCACCTGTCGCAGCCTATTTATCCGATGAAACCACGCTCAGTTAGCTATCGATGTGCAAGGTGATGGTGATATAGAAGTAGAGGGGTTATGGGGGGGGGGTGGATTGAGAAAGATGGGAAGAGAACGTACGGGGGCAGTCTTACGCGCGGCCTTGGAAGCCAGCTGCTTACGCGGGGCCTTTCCACCGGTGGATTTGCGGGCTGTCTGCTTGGTACGGGCCATGTTTACTGTGTAGTCTGTAGTGTTTGAGGAATGGATTTAGTGTTTGGTGTGTGTCGAGGGGGCCGCTGGATGGCTTTAGGGGAGTGAAGACGAGCGACGGGCGGTGGTGATGGTGGTCGGGAAGCAAGATGCTAGAAATGGAGGCGGCGAAGACAGATGCGCCTTATATAGGCCGACGCGTGACGCGATCGCACGTGACGTTAAACAAGTGCGTGGGAATGACTCAGCGCTCATGGTGATTTGATTTTAGTTATCCAAAGTAGATGTTCCCACGATATCTACACAACGACAGGATGGATACATGTATCATATGCCCCTCCTCCCGACTTACATATGTCATCTGCTACTGCATCTCGGGACACACTGGGAACTCTACTTCTACTACGACCTCTATCGACCCTCGTGCTATGTCCCGACGATTTCGCCGCTATTGGTGAGCCTTTCTTATCTTGTGTTGTTATCTACTGCCCACAGTCTCTATCCTCTTCTTCATCTGGTACGTCCTCTGGGGCATCCCTCTCACTATCCCGCTCTACAAATACATCAAGTCATCTCTCGGCTCCATCCGCTCACGTCCAAGTCCAAACTCCCGCTCTCGCCCCCGATATGCTAAACGACGGGGCTGGTTTGTGCAGGACGTGGAGAAAGGAACCGACGGCTCGGATCTCGAGTTCGGTACGTTCTTCTTCTCTCTTTTCTTCTTCTATCCTTTCGTGGCCCCTTCTTGACGAAACATTCAAAATCGCCCCCCCTCCCATTTCACATCTCGGAATGCGATCAGACGGCCATTCACCGACCCGCCAGTTGCATCGGTTCCTGGCACGCAGCACAAAACTCATCCTCCCAGGTGCAATCCACAACCCGTCCTCAAAGATGGACGAAACTCTGCAAGTCAAGACTCGTCTCGCCCACTACCGCTTCCCCCCTTCGCCAAGTGCTGCTCACGCTTGCCCCGTCGTCACCGCCTGCGACGTTTTCTCGGTCTGCTCCGACACGGCTACCTGTTCTGGCAGCCAGACGTCACTGCGCACACGCAAATCGGACGACGTGGACTGCTCTTTGGACGACCTAGTCTTCCATTCCTGCGACAACGAGCGTGCTGCGTACTCGTGCTCGTTTTTTTCCACGGTACATTGCAGGGAACTTGAAGATATGCAAGGCCAGCAAGAGGACGGATGTACTGCAACTCCGAGGATCCGACCTCCGTCTCCGGCTTATCTGGATCAACACGCAGCCTTCGGGACTCCTTCACGGTTCGGAAGCCCTGCTTGATGATAATGATCTGGAAATCTTGCTGCAAGCCTTACACTGTTGTTCTGGTTCTCTATTTCGTCCAGGATCTATCTACGAGGATATTGAAATTGCCCATGAAATGCTACCCAACGATGGGCCCGCTTTCCGCTCTCGATCTGTCTTACTATCTATGATGCCTCTCTCTCTCTTTCGCTACTTTACAATTCTATCTCTTTTTTGTCCTGGAATCACACCACCTGCGTCATAACACGGGATACCCGCCTTGCCACTTTGCCCTCATCGGACCTCTGCACATCTTCCCCACGACGCTGGGAAAAGCGAACAAGCGCACCACTAGAAGATACGCCACAATTGAACCAAGGTAACCCGAGGCATACCCGACTCCGTGCATGTAGGAGGGCTGACTCGGAGGATGACCTTGAACTCTTGGTACCACGTCACGGCCGCCTAAGTACCTCATTGCAATCATGACACGGAAGCCATGCCGACAGCACGGAGAGACTTGGTTACGAGCTATGTATATGTGCCGTGTGCGCTTGTGACATACGATAGTCAATACAATGTACCTTATGCTAGACGACATCTTCTAGCCGCCGCACTCACACTGGTCCAAGCACAGAGTGGGAGCGTGATTGCGACGAGTGGGGGGGAGAGGCACGTGCCCAAACACGCTGCAAAGGCGTGTTGTGTGCGATATAGACTGGTTTACTGGAAGAAAGCGGAAAGAATTTTCCATCAGGACTGCGACGCTGGCAGCCTGCATACGAGGCTGTACATTAGCACGTCGCACACAAAACACGACTCTCCTCCAGGCCCGCCACGACTCGTGCGGGCTGTGCGATACTGCACAACTAGTTGATCCCCGACATCACCCACTCCAGATTAATTCTCGCGTGTCTTGGATTGTGAGATCATTGAAAGAGAAAAACATGTATGTTTCCAACATGACGAGCGGTGGGTGTGCATCCTCCTCTGTCGACGACCCCCCTCACTCAGACTCTGCGTGCGCCTGCTGCTTAACATTGAACCATATCCATAATTGCGGGGGGTGCGTGTGCGGGGTGTTCAGTGGTAGACAACGGCCGCGGCGTGTATCAACGCTCCAAACCCCAAATCCAGTCCCACGCGCGACCCCACCGCCTAAGTCAAGTTCATCGTACGGGCAATTTAAACGGAAGCAAATTGGAAAAAATCAACACGATGCATTCGCCGCGCGGGGTCAGGCGCCGACCAAGCCAGATTTCGCCAGCAAGCGTCGCAGGCTTGACAGACGGGTTCGACGCCATAACAACCGAGGCTCCCACCGACTGGAACACGACTGGCATCGAAGGCGTAGAGGGCAGGGATTACAGTGTATCTGTGAGTGGATATAGGAACTATGTGAACGAGATGGAGAGGATGCTTGGCGGGGAGGTCGACGTGCAGCTGAATACCGTGTCGGGAGCGCGGGACGGTGGAAGAGGCTCGGTTCGTCGGGAAAGGGTGAGGGATGTGAAGTCACCGAGCGAGAGTGTACGCGGTACAGACGCGGGTGCGAGCGGGAGGCGACCTGGGCTAGGATCCTACGCAAGCATGGACAATGCGCGACACGTCAGCGGAAGGAAAGGGAGGATGGAACTGGTCGAGCACAAAATCATGGAGGATGGGCCAGAACGGACAATATCGCTATGGAGGGAGAGGGTTGCTCAGAGCGGAGATGGAGGCAGTCGGTTTGAGGGCGAGGGCAATAGGGCGGAGACATCACATAGCCGTGCCCATAGGAGGGCAGCTTCAGAGATACACGGCAGCAGGGTACCCGAAGAGTACAGAGGTGGGAACAGGGGTCCAGGACAATCATCCAGTAGCTTCGGCCCCGGAAGGAACAAGGAAACATCAAGAGATTCGAATGGGGGGTATGAGCGTACCGAGGTAAGACGTTGTTATCACCTGGACCGTCTGCCGGGAGTTACTGAGATGCCGTCCTACAGTATATGGTGTCCTACCACAAGCCGTCCCGTAGTACTGGTATAATTCCAGAGCGCACGTATACTGCTTCAGAAAGTGCGCGGGCAACCATTGGTCACGGACAAAGCATGACGTCCTCCAGACCTAAAACTCAATCGGTCAGTGTCAATACGGCCACGCCCATGTCTCCATCAAGTTTCCGTAGGACGTCCGGGAGGTCCTCGTATGGTCGCACAGAGGTGAGCACCACCGTTCGCTAGGCACGTATGTGTTCTTGCATCATTCCTGAGGACAGTCTGTGAAGTATATGGTCACATATCTGCACACGCCTCCTCTAAGCCAAGACAGTGGAGACTCACGAAAGCACCACGGGTCGCAGGCGACACATCATCCTACGATGTCACCTATCCAAAACAGAACCTACATGCCCATTGAGCCTCTGGACACCTCAAGCGTAGCGAAAGCGACATGCACTTCGCCCGTAGAGCTCGTCTTGGCAACGTGTGAGCCGTCGCTGCTGCACATCGCCCCTGTCCTTTCAGACCTGGGCATACTGAAGCTGGAGCATTTGCGAGCTATGGCAAGGATGAGCGATGAGACGAGAGATAGAGAACTGAAGAATATAGCGTTGATGAGAGGTGTGACTGTAATGGAGTGGGCAATTCTGCTTGACAAGCTGCAAACGCTGTAAACCACTGTCTTTTCGTACTACGTACTCTGGCTACTACTATGCTGTAATCGTTACTTGTACATGTTTTGTTGTCACTGTAGACCCACCGCTGGTGCGAAAGGCGGCGTGCGTCGTCGTCGTCGTTGTAGGAATGCAAGGAGACATCGTTGAAACTGTCACAGACCTGATGCGCCTAACTCGGCAATACTGCTCCCGCGGGTTCTTCCCAGGTTCTCAACGCCGCCGGCCGCGCCACAATGGGGAATTCGAAGGCGTCGTCTCAGAGGATAATGAATAGTTCCCCTCCCGATGTAACAAACGAAAGCGAACCTGAAACACACGGACAACAAGATCATGAATCGATTCAAGATTTCAGACGGATATGATACACCAATGAAAAGCATGCAAACATTACAAGGAGCCACCAGAGCGATTGTATTGAGTCCAGAGAATTTCAGAACCAGTCAAAGCGAAACTTCAGTCTGCAAGGGCCGAGGCTTTGTACAAGAGGGAACAGTGCGCAGAAGGTCCTCAGACACCTCCACCACTTTTCTCCACGGGTATGGCGGTTCGCTCTTTCTTCGCAGCGGAAGACGTCCTCGGTGTGAAGACGACCTCTCGGAGCTCCGCACAAATCTACAGTTCATGATAGTGTCAACATGGTGCCCAAAAACGCTTTGATAAACGCTTTGAGCTTACCTCGACGAATTCATCGAAATCGACATCCTGTTGTTTGGAATACCCAGCCTCCTCCAAGACATAGTCATAATCCTTTGATCTGATGCCTTCAAACCCTGGTAGATGCCTGACGAGATCGAACAGTTCTGCCTTGTCGACGCGCGCGGGTGACACTGTTCCAGCTGGCGCGGCGGATAGCCCAGCCTTAGCGTGACTAGAGAAGGCTTGTCGAAGCTCTTCAACTTCGCCAGCCTCAAACTGTGACCGGCTATAGAACATTTCGGAAGCGGGTCTCTTCTGTTCCGTGGATCCGAGGCCAATAAAACCTTTGACACGGCCAAAAACGCTCTTGGACTCTTCCTTCAGTCCCAAGATAGCTCGGGGATCGAGGCCAGGTGGAAGACCCATGGTTAGGAGGAACTGGATACCATTCTCGATTTCTTCCTCCTTTCGCTTGCGGTCCCATTTCAGTTCTTCGGCGAGGATGTCTACTATATTGGGGAGCGCTTGCAGGGCAGACTGAGCGTTGAGGAAGGAAAGCCGAGTGCGTCTGGCGATAACATCCACGGCAGTTTGAGCATATTCGTATTGCGCTGCATACCGCACCTCTGCATCAATAACTACCAGTCAATTATAGAGATCAGCATTTGAACCTGAACAGGCGACTGGAGGGTTTCTTACAGGGGAAGTCTGGACTCAGACGGATTCCGTACAATGGCCACGCATTTCCAGTTGGCTGGGCTAGTTCGCAAACAGTCCACGCACGATCTCCATAGTTATCCGAAAGGTGTTTTGCCACTTCGCTTTCGAGACCATACTAGAGGAACACATTGATCAGTATACTGTCGCTTATATAACACAAATGATGGCATACCCGTTGAATGAGGCCAATGAACATGTTCCTACTCCACCCATCGCTCCCGACAAGCCTCAACTGCTCAGTAACACAGCCGGCCCTGGCCTTCAATCCAAATACTTCGATGGCTTTGTCCACAGTCTCCTCTGCCATGGCTCTATACGTAGTCCACTTGCCTCCAGCGATCGTGACCAAACCGCTGTCCGAGACGTGTATCATATGATTGCGCACCAAACCTTCCGTGCTCGCTGCGTTCGGATTACGTACGAGGGGCCTCAGACCAGACCATGCGCTTAGCACGTCTCCCCGACGCACTTTGATATCGGGGCTGAGATATCGTCGAACTTCTTCGAGAACCCATCGGATTTCCTCTTCGGATGCTTGCGGTTGAGTTTCCACTTTGGCAGGAGAATCTGTTGTGCCTGCGATGGTATTGCCTTGCCATGGAAGGAAAAAGATAACCCTTCCGTCCGAGGTGGCGGGATCAAGTAGACCCATTGTGCGTGGAGAGTAGTAGTTGGGCAGTGTGATATGGATACCAGAGGACGCTTGTACGATAGGTGTGTGAGAGGGGTTATCCATCGTCAATAAGGCATCTGAGAAGGGGCCGGTGGCATTGATAACAGCCTGCGATGAGTTAGTCAATATCAGTTTACTAGAGCGCAGCGAATACTGACTTTGGCACGGATGTCCCATAGGTCGCCTGTGAGCCTGTCGTGAACTCGTGCACCGTAGAGTTTCCCTGTTCCAGAGTTCTTATGCAGATCTGTCACTTCGACATAGTTGGCAACTGTCGCTCCTTGTTGCACCGCTGTCATAATCAAGGCGATGTTCATTCTCGAGTCGTTATGTTGTCCTGTAAATGGTTCAGCCACGAGTTTGCGAAGTCCTCTCCATGGCAAGGAAGCCGCGGAACGTACCGTCGTAGTATACCAGTGCGCCAACGAGCCCATCCTGTTTCAGCATCGGAAAGGCTTCGAGGGCCTTTCCCTTGCTCATCAGATATGAAGACTCCATATTCTCCTCGCCCGCTAGGATATCGTACATCTTGCAGCCGGACCAGTAATACGGAACTTGCCAGTATCTGCACAATTTTCAGCATTTATTGATATCTGGAGCGGCGGAGCAGCAAAAAGGGGTCAAATGGCAGGCTAGTCACGTACTTGTAAATGGGTAGCATGATAGGCAGCATTGCAGAAAGATATGGCGCGGTCTGCAAAAATATGCGCCTTTCGTGAAGTGCCTCCTTGACAAGTTTATATTGTTCGTAATCGAGTTCCATGACAGCCTTCTGCAGGTACCGTACTCCGCCATGAACGAGTTTCGTTGACTTTGACGACGTGCCTATAATAACAGAGGGGATCACGATGTGTTATGGGAGAACCAAATGATATTAAGGTAATGCGAGGTATGCATTTCGATTTGGCCCCTATTTCATGTTGGCACCTTATATTCTCACGCAGCCCGAACGACAACTCGAAAACCTCAGTATTCTGAGACGGGCACTCACCGGAACTAAAGTCATCCCTTTCCACCAAAGCGACCTTCAATCCTCTGCTCGCAGCGTCGACGGCGACACCGGAACCCGTGGCACCACCACCCACCACAAGTAAATCATACTCCTCGGAGTATCCGCCGGCCAGATCGGTCTTCGATGAAGCCTTGAGCCTATCCAACATCTGTATTCTCGAAGGTGGTGTCCATGGCGGGGGTGGTCTCCTAGTTTCCTTTGTTGAAGGAGGATATGTTGGTCCAGAGTTCAGATAATAGTAGCCCCCGGCTGCTGTGACCAACGTGGATCCTGTAGCGATTAGCAGCGTCCGACGAGAGAAGAGTACTCGACGAAGCGTAGCCATAGTAAGGGGTTGGCGGTTTGCCGCAGAGGGGCGTAGCGGTGGATGTGGTGAGTTTGGAAATTGAAGTCATCTTGGACGGAAAGATAAATATGCGTCTTGCAAAGCTGGTCAAGCCTGGCACCGGCCCGGATAGAGTGGGCCCTGATCGAATTACCGGACCGGCGGCGTTAACGCCCATAACCATAATTAAATATTCTTGCCCAAGCCAACTTCTTGAACGTGCGACGTTCTCTACTTGATGATTCGCTGCTGGTATTGCTCTTCGAACAGCGTCGCTTTGGGGATGGTAGGAGGTTCCAGGTCAATAACGAGATGGAGAAAGGGTCGTGGAAAATATGAAATGGGTGCGCCATCTCTGCACTACTATACTATGTCAGCTTAAAAGTGACGGTAAACGGCGTCCCTTAGGCTCCCTTAGGGTGTCGCAAACCTTGCCCCCTCGATGAAATTTCGATGAAAAGCCACCGAGGAACTCTTCAGGGAAGGTAGGTCGGCGTGATTCGTGCCTAGTCACGCAAAATTTCAAGGCTCCTAATCGCAGCCGGGTCAAACCAACACCCACCAATTTCTATCCAAACCCGCCACTTCACCTACATTTATCTAGGCCCAGTACCAACATTCCGGCGCATCACTATTCTTCCTAACTGGATGCTCGGCGATCGAGGATTCTCTAGAAACGATGATAGCACGATGAAGGTCTTCGCGGAAGACATTGATATTTTTCTTGATTTCCGTACGTGGTCATCCTCTCAACCACCTGCTTGAAGAGGAGAACCGTGTCAGCTTACTGTACAGCTGCTGTCCTACATTTCCTCGCAGCGGCCAAGCAAATTGTGCACATACTCAGGTCGAGAGGAGTCAACTTGAGAGCAGTACACAAACCTACACTTAGTTCTTATCTATTTTGTAGAACACCGCTTTGGGAGCAAAGCCATCAAGACACCGCGCCTTTTCACAATGGCGATACCTATCACAGCCTATCAACATATGCCTCACGCCATGTGATAGGCAGCTCATATGACGGGTATATATTGCCATATCAGCGAGCGCAGTCAATAATTTTGCCTATATAACAAGGGGCATCAGTATTGTAGTTAGGCAAACTAAATGTCTGTCCCCATCATACTGTATGATATCCCTGGGAACAGGCCGGAGTGTAAATGTTGGTCTCCTAATACTTGGAAAGTACGGTGAGTAAAGTTGCCTTTATTTTACGTGTATTCCTCAATGTTCCATGACTTTTACGCTGCAAGGTTCGCCCTGAATTACAAGGGTCTCTCCTTGAAGTCAGAGTGGGTTGAGTATCCCGACATCGAAGCGGTTTACCAAAAATTAGGCATCGAAACGACGGACAAGAACGGCGATGGAAGTCCGCTCTACACTCTTCCCGTCATCTACGATCCTTCTACCCAGTCCGCGATATCAGATTCGATGAGAATCGTGAAGTATCTAGACAAGACGTACCCCAATACACCTAGACTCTTTCCGGCCGGTACATTAGCGTTGCATGAAACATTCCAGAGTGCATGGTACCGAGTACGGGGGCCTCTTTGGACTGTTGTGGTATGCTCTGTGTGCTACTGTCTCAACGAGCGCAGTCAGATAAGGTATCGCACTATCGTGGAAAATGCCACAGGAAAGAAATTGGAAGATATTCGGGGAGAGAAGGAGTGGGAGGCCACCGAGGAAGCTTTTG
This sequence comes from Hermanssonia centrifuga, assembly GCA_001913855.2. NCBI lineage: Eukaryota > Fungi > Basidiomycota > Agaricomycetes > Polyporales > Meruliaceae > Hermanssonia > Hermanssonia centrifuga. The sequence continues at coordinate 121,696 of MLYV02001198.1, forward strand.
GCAACCTGGATAAGTGGCTCTCTGCGAATGGCGAGGGGAAAGATGAGCTAGTTATGGGAGAGGGCGTATGCTACGCCGATCTGCAGATTGTGTCGGGCCTGATGTGGGCCAAAACTTCGCTGGTAGAGGATGAGTGGAAGAGAATCTGCGGTTGGCACAATGGCAAGTGGGAGAGGATAGTCAACTATTTCTCTAAATATGCGGTTGTGGATCTGTAATAATTTCAGGTCAGCAAGTACCAGATCATCGATATTTTGGAGGAATACTACTACGCATTGCCGTTCGTAACAGGTCAACGGTTATCCCTTGACTAGACCCTTCGGTCACATTTGAGATCGTTCTGGTATGGCATGAAATCGTACTACTCTCGTAAGATCGTTGAACCTAACGCAGCTCTGCGTGCGATTTGAAATGGATTCAAAGCAACGAAGTTGCTGTATCTGGTTTCCAATCTTCAAGATGAAGAAAAAAGCCTGGGCTCCACTGCGATAAGACTGTGTATGGCGACAACTCTGCTCTGTAGAACTGTGACTCGTGAGATCTTGAGAGGTCATGAGTCAAGTCAAAAGCGCAGTAGTGACTCATGCGCCTGAGGATAGATATTGCCGCTGCGCATCTCTTCGAAAGCGATGGCATAGTAAGCACGGTGCTACCTACCAAGTTGATTCACATCAGAGATGTTTTTACAGAAAAAAATTGAAGCCTCCCGCACGACGGACCGAAGTGATCGCCTAGTAAAGCTGCTGAATGAACGTCGAACGATAGTGTTAATATTATGGTTAAGGTATGAGCGTACGAAGATTCAGAGTGGAAGAGGGAGAGCCATGCCGCAACTTTGAGAATGCATCAAGATATCAATTTCAGAGAATACGCAATTGCAAATCTTACAGCACGCCATCTAACATAAAGGTCGTAGATACTGAATGCGGAGGGTGATTATCGTTGAGCCTACGATCAGCGGATCATAAACTTGCCTATTAAACGAGTGAGCCTGAAGAGCACATTTAAGCGAACCAGATGTCTGCCCCAATCGTTCTGTATGATATTCCAGGGAACAGACCGGGGTACAAGTGTTGGTCTCCCAATACTTGGAAGGTCCGGTGAGTAAGATACTTCAAGTTACTTCTGATGTTGTTTTCGTCTAAGTCTTTTGTGATGACTCCTTCGTCCAGGTTCGCCCTGAATTACAAGGGTCTGCCCCTGAAGTCAGAATGGGTTGAATATCCCGACATCGAAGCTGTTTACCGAAAATTGGGCATCGAAACGACAGACAAGAATCGCCATGGAAATCCGCTCTACACTCTTCCTATCATCTACGACCCTTCTACCCAGTCCGCCATATCAGACTCAATGAGAATCGCAAAGTATCTGGACGAGACGTACCCCGATACACCTAGACTCTTTCCCGCGGGGACATTGGCGCTGCATGAAACATTCCAGAGTGCATGGTACCGAGTGCAGCCATCACTCTGGGCAATTGTGGCATGTTCTGTGTGCTCCTGGCTTAATGAGCGCAGCCAGATATTTTATCGTACTACCAGAGAGGCAAATACAGGAAAGAAACTGGAGGAGATTCGGGGTGAGAAGGAGTGGAAGGACGCTGAAGAAGCTTTTGACAAACTGAACAGTTGGCTCTCTGCGAATGGCGAGGGGAAAGATGAGCTGGTTATGGGAGAGGGTGTATGCTACGCCGATTTGCAGATTGTGTCGGGTCTGATGTGGGCGAAAACTACGTTGGCAGAGGATGACTGGAAGAGAATCTGCGGTTGGCATAACGGCAAGTGGGAGAGGATAGTCAACTATTTCTCTAAATACGCAGTTATAGATCTGTAACAATTTGAAGGCAGCAAGTACCAGATCCGAATGAATATCTTTGGAGGAATACTACGCACCGCAGTTCGTAACAGGTCAACACATTGATTTACCGCGGTGATTGGAAGATCGTCCTTAAAGTGGTATCCTTCACTGTATCCTTCAATCACATTTGAGATCGATCTGGTACTTGAAATCGTACTACTTTCGTAGGATTCAAGCTGAACCTAACGCAGCTCTGCATACGATTTAAAATCATGATCCAAGTTGCATCAACGTTGCTCTGGTTTCCGATTTTAATGTTCTTAACATTCACCAGTTATCGGGCACAACGAAACAGATGATGTCTTGTGATGCATGCGCGTAATCCGCGTGAATTGGAGGATGCAGATGAAGAAAAAAGCCAGGGGTCCACCGCGATAAGAGTCTAAAAACCGATCTGATTCAGGTATAGCGAAATATCACACCTTCAGTTCCGACTGGGATTGCATCCTCGATTGCGCGACCCAAATACGTATTATGTGTACGGCGGCATCTCCCCGACTCTACTCTGCAAAACTGTGACTCATGAGAGGTCATGAGTCTAAAGCGCAGTCATAAATCACACGCCTGGGCGGCGGATATTACCGCTGCGCATCTCTTCGAAGGCGATGGCATGAACTCTAAGAACGCACTCAAGCACGGTAGTACCTACCGACTTGATTTGCATCAGAGGTGTATTTACAGAATTGAAGCCTCCCACACGACGAACCGAATTGATCGCAAGTGAAGCCACTGTACAATAAGGTCAAGGTATGAGCGTACGAAAAGTGGGATAAGGAGTCATACCGTAACTTTTGAATGTATGAGAATAAGTACATCAAGATATCAAACTCAGAGAGCACTGGTTTGCGATAAGATGATCAAAATACAATTAGCAGATCATAAACTTGCCTATTAAACGAGGGAACTTGAGTAGCACAGTTAAGCGAACCAGATGTCTGCCCCAATCGTTCTGTATGATATTCCTGGGAACAGACCGGGGTACAAGTGTTGGTCTCCCAATACTTGGAAGGTCCGGTGAGTAGAATACTTACTTTTGACATCGCTTTTGTGACGGCCTCTTTGTCCAGGTTCGCCCTGAATTACAAGGGTCTTCCCTTGAAGTCAGAATGGGTTGAATACCCCGACATCGAAGCCGTTTATCGAAGATTGGGCATCGAAACGACGGACAAGGACAGCGACGGAAGTCCGCTCTACACTCTTCCTGTCATCTACGACCCTTCTACCCAGTCCGCAATATCAGATTCGATGAGAATCGCGAAATATCTGGACAAGACATACCCCAATACGCCTATACTCTTTCCAGCAGGTACATTGGCGCTGCACTCAACATTCCAGAGTGCGTGGTACCGAGTGCAGGGACCGCTCTGGGCAATTGTGGCATGTTCTGTGTGCTCCTGGCTTAATGAGCGCAGCCAGATATTTTATCGTACTACTAGAGAAGCAGATGAAGGAAAGAAACTAGAGGAAATTCGTGGGGAGAAGGAGTGGAAGGCCGCTGAGGAAGCTTTTGGAAACCTGGATAAGTGGCTCTCTGCGAATGGCGAGGGGAAAGATGAGCTGGTTATGGGAGAGGGTGTATGCTACGCCGATTTGCAGATTGTGTCGGGTCTGATGTGGGCCAAAACTACGTTGGCAGAGGATGACTGGAGGAGAATCTGCGGTTGGCACAATGGCAAGTGGGAGAGGATAGTCAACTATTTCTCTAAATATGCGGTTGTAGATCTGTAACAATCCGAAGTCAGCAAGTATTATCATATTTCTGCATTCTGGTGCCCGCATAGGTCGTTCGATTGCATGTCGTCGACTCGCCCTTCTATTATCCCACTGGTTGTCACTGATTGTAAGGTTCGCTACTTGGTCGCCTCGTCCGAGCTAGGATGCGGAAGTCATGTCTAGAAACGTAGCTCTCCGTTTGTGCAGCTTGTTCTAAGTCGAGACTCGAGAGGCTCATTTCTCGTCACACTTGGTGACAGAATGTGACATTTGTCACAGTACAGTGTCACATTGTCACTGTAATGTGCAGCTGAGCGCTCGTTTGCTTCCCCCCACAACAGCGGCCATTTCGCCTTGCTCATACTGTCCAAAATCATGGCAGCGAACAAACCAAATAAGCTGGCTTTCTTGTCTATGCCGGCTCCGGCGTCCTACGTCGCTGGTCTTGGACGAGGGTACGTCTAATTCATTGATCCCTCCCATTCTCGCTAACCTCATACATTTCCAGTGCTTCTGGCTTCACCACACGATCAGATATTGGCCCAGCTCGTGAAGGACCATCCGCTGACGTTGTAGCGTGAGTTTGACTCTCCTTTTATAACGTGACATGTCTGACAATTGTCGACGTGATAGGGAGGCGCAAGCACGTCGCGGCGAAGAAGCAGAGATTGACCCTGAACAGTTCCAAGATCCAGATAACGAGTACGGTCTCTTTGCCGGAACCACATATGAAGCGGACGACGAAGAGGCCGACCAAATCTATGAGCAAGTAGACCAGAACATGGACGCCCGACGCCGGGCGCGCAGGTGTGTCCTTCCGGTTAGTCTCTTCCTTCCTTAACTGAATGTACCGTATAACTCAGAGAAGCGCGGGAAAACGCAGAGCTTGCGAAGCACCGTGCAGAGCGTCCGAAGATTCAACAGCAGTTTGCCGATTTGAAACGAGGACTTTCGGTTGTGACAGATGAGGAGTGGGAGAACATTCCGGAGGTCGGTAATCTCACACGAAAAAAGCGAAAGAGAGACGAGAGATCATTTGTCGTCCCGGATAGCGTTCTTGTGGGAGATAGGTCGAAGGGTGAGTACGAAAACGCGCTAGATTCTAGGCAGCAAACGGTAAGCATCCTTTTCTCGTTTATGAAAATCCACTAATAAGTACACAGGCTGGCGGCTTTGAAACACCGGCGGAGAACGGTACACTGACCAATTTCGTGGAAATGGGTCAAGCTCGAGATAAGATCCTGTCTCTCAAATTGGACCAGGTGCGTTTAGTTCGTTAGGTGCAGGGACCTCGTTTTCATAATCAATATTTCAGGTTTCCGGTACTTCGACCTCGTCTGGACTGTCTACTTCTGTGGATCCAAAAGGTTACCTGACTTCACTGGACAGCGTGATACTGAAGACTGACGCTGAAATTGGGGACATCAAGCGTGCCCGGATGTTGTTTGATTCGCTCGTCAAATCGAACCCCAAACATTCACCCGGCTGGATAGCGGCGGCCTGTCTTGAAGAACATGCCGGTAGGATGGTGGCAGCTCGCAAGATTATCAAGGCCGGTTGTGAGCAGTGTCCAAAGAGTGAGGACGTCTGGCTCGAGGCTGCGAGGTTGCATGTGAGTGGCTAACATGTTAGTAGTTGTATCTATGACACTGATTGTACTCAGAACAATGACGATGCCAAAGTCATCTTGGCTAACGCGGTACAACACGTAGGACAGAGTGTCAAGATCTGGCTGGCGGCGGCGGATTTAGAGCACGATATTAAGGCCAAAAAGCGGGTATTACGGAAATGTGTGTTATCTAAGCTATGTTTTCTGTCTCATCACTTTTCTGATCCGCATACATTTAGCACTTGAACACATCCCCAATTCGGTCCGACTCTGGAAAGAAACAGTCAACTTGGAGTCGTCTGCTGTTGATGCACGCATCCTTCTTTCTCGTGCTGTAGAAGTTATCCCTCTGTCCGTCGAACTTTGGCTCGCTCTGGCTCGACTTGAGACCCCCGATAAGGCAAAAGCTGTTTTAAACAAAGCACGCAAAGCTGTCCCGACAAGCCATGAAATTTGGATCGCTGCAGGTAGACTTTTGGAGCAAGAGGCTCATACTCCGGGGAAGACTGAGGAACAGCGCGACAAAGAGCTTGAAGTTGTCGATAAAACGATCGAGGCAGGTGTCAAGGAATTGAGGCGCCATCAGGTACTATTGACAAGGGAGCAATGGTTAAAGGAGGCAGAGAAGTGCGAGGGGGACGGCTCACTGCGGACATGCGAGGCTATTATCAAAGCGACAGTTGCGATGGACGTTGAGGAAGAGGATAGGTTGGAGACCTGGTTAGGGGATGCCGAGGCTGCAGAGTTGCGAGGAAATGTGGGCACTGCAAGATCCATTCTTGCGTATGCTCTGAAGGTGTTCCCAGACCGGAGGTCGCTGTGGAGACGCGCCGCTGACCTCGAGAGGACGCATGGCACGAGGGAGTCTCTCAATGCAATTCTAGAGCGCGCGGTGCATCATTGTCCACAGGCCGAAGTATTGTGGCTTATGTGGGCGAAGGAGAAGTGGTTAGCGGAAGATGTTCCCGCGGCTCGCGAAGTTCTCGAGAAGGCTTTCGTTGCCAATCCGGAGAGCGAGCAGATTTGGCTGGCCGCAGTGAAATTGGAGGCTGAAAACGGGGAGTTGGGTGTGGCAAGAGAGCTGCTTGTACGCGCGCGGACTGTAGCCGATACCCAAAGGGTAAGTATCCGTGGTTGCTGCGTAGATTGAGGATACTGATCACTTGCAATGGTAGATCTGGATGAAATCCGCTGTGTTCGAGAGACAACAGGGTCAAACGTCGACCGCGCTGGAGACCCTTGATGCTGCTTTGAAGAAATACCCCAAGTTCCCCAAGCTATACATGATTCAGGGCCAAATTTATCAATCTCAGGGAAATTTCCCAGCTGCTCGCGCATCGTTTTCAACTGGGATCAAAGCTGTACCGAAGGACGTTACTCTCTGGATATTGGCAAGCAGGCTGGAGGAGGCGGACGGTAAGAGCATCAGAGCTCGAGCGCTTCTAGATAAGGCTCGTTTGGCCAACCCAGCTAGTGATGTGCTATGGGCCGAAGCCGTGGGCGTCGAAGAACGTAGCGGCGGAACTGCTCAAGCCAAGACTGTCTTGGCAAGAGGTATATATTTGAAACTGGTTTTTGAAAAGTTTGCGTCTCATATGATACTTTTTCAAGGCCTGCAAGAATGTACGACTTCTGGTCTACTATGGTCGATGGCTATCTGGGCAGAGCCTCGCCCGACACGCAAATCTCGTTCAGCCGATGCACTGCGGAAGGCAGCAGATGACCCTTTGATTATTTCCACGGTCGCACGACTGTTCTGGGCGGAGCGAAAGATTGAGAAAGCTCGACAGTGGTTCGAACGTGCTGTCAAAATCAACCAGGACTTGGGCGATGTCTGGGGCTGGTGGCTAAAATTTGAAAGGCAGCACGGCACTTCGGTGGGTTTCTACAGAGCTTGCAACTATTATAAACTAACATTCAATCTTTAGGAATATCAAGATGAGGTAATCAGGCGATGTGTCGCTGCTGAACCTCACCATGGGGCAGTTTGGCAGTCCGTGGCAAAGGATATGAAGAACACTGGCAAAAGCACCAAGGAGAATTTGGAACTGGTTGCTGCTGCGTTGCATTGAGTGGATGTCTGTGATTGTCGTGTTTTATGATTTCAGTGTACGTTTAATCTATTTGTATGTCTAGTGAGGGTTTTACCGCTACTCTTATCAGTAACTGCCAACAATGTCAATGTTTGGCTTGCCTTCAGACATTCGTGTTCTCCGCGAGGTCCCGATTGTTGCCATTGTGACGTTGGTCTTGAAACTCTCGGCGAACTGGCTACATTGGATGCTCTCGGAGTCATACTGCAAAGTCTGAGATTCTGCGTGAGCCTATTACAACAGCCGCCATCCCAAATTTCGCAACACTAGACATGTGATCGTAATGCGAGATGCACTTTCCCTATTATGAGCCCATGTTGCGAATCTCGGTCACAAGATTGTGCTTATTACTAGCTAGCCTTGGCTTTGCTTACGCTTTCACTTTCGGAACGAATCAGTGGAGTCTATAATTCCGTGGACCGTCGGTTTTGCCTTCTGCGACAATTTCTCGGAGTGTAGGTGGAGAACTACCAAGGTCAGATGAAGCCTTTTCCGTCTCGGCAGTAATACTAATCTCGTAGTTTGTGTTTAGACCTTTGTTCGGCTGTTGCTCTCCACGTCCCATCCTTTTGCTTCGGTACGCCCTCGGTCCTGACGAAGGAAAGAAACCGTAGCCTTTCGCCGTCAATGCCCCGTGACCTGGAGATGCCTTTTTCACGAAGACGCGAGTGACATAGCCCTGTATGTGTTGCCTCTGAGTTGTACTCTACTCATAGTGCTGCCCGAGAGAGGCGAAGATCGTCCGAGGATCGAGGAGAAAGAGGACAATCTCGATGTCACTACTGTCAAGTGACGTCCGGCGATATCTTTTCGAGAAATGTTCTCTGTGTATGTCATGAAGTGCAACATATATGCAGGGTATAAAGAGCCTCTCGAAACTACCCATTCCTCAACGCAAACGAACATGAAGTTGCAAGCTTTTCTTCCCCTCGCTCTGGCTATCATGCCTTCCGTGTCTGCGCACTGTACGTCTTTACCCGCCATTTGACAGGGCTTATTCGAGATACTAACAACTGATTCTATGAAATGCAGACCGATGGACATCTCTGGTGACAGGCACCACTATCACTCCTGCCTACCAATACGTCCGCCAAAATACCAACTACAACTCTCCCGTACGAATCGCTTCGTGGGCTATCCGAATGTCGGTCGCTAATATCGCCCACGCCCCTATGCCCAGGTCACTGATGTTACTTCTGACGACTTACGCTGCAACGTCGGTACCCAAGCCGCAGCTGCCACTACCCAAACCGACACCGTCGCAGCGGGTTCTGTCGTACATAATTTTTGGTCCATCCGCATCTGATCTACGTATCTCAAAATATTCTATAGGTTGGTTTGGCCCTCGATCAGGCTATTTACCACCAAGGCGTCGTGAACAGTACGTGTGGGATCTCCTTCACATCTCTGTACGACTGATTGAACTGTTTGATTCAGTTTACATGGCAAAGGCTCCCGGTAATGCTAGTGCTTTTGACGGCTCCGGACAGGTCTGGTTCAAGGTCCACCAGATCAGCACCGTGACGGACGGTGGATCCTCCATTACTTGGCCCGACAATGGTATGTGCACATTCTTAGATCCTAGCTCCTGTCATACCAAGTGTTATGTGCAGGCCTGACGCAGGTGACGTTTACCTTACCGGAGTCGCTTCCCAATGGACAATACTTGCTCCGCGCTGAGCAGATTGCTCTGCACGTACGTCCGAGTCTTTTATCTCTACCTCTGGCAAGCGGGCTGATGAGCTGTATATTGTGGTTTAGGTTGCGAGCACCTTTGGCGGTGCACAATTTTACATTTCGTGCGGTCAGATCAACGTTACGGGTGGTTGGAAGTGGCACTCCGGGTCCGCTTGTGCCTATCCCTGGTGTTTACACCGGTTACGAGCCTGGTATTCTTATTAGTATGTTCGCCTTGAATGTCATGAATCTGAGCAATGATATTGATTAAATGTTGTCTTTCAGATATCTACAGCCCAATCGTAAGTGCAGAGGCTCGTAGGTGGTACGCAAAATCTGACGACATGTTTGTAGCCCGCAAACTACACTCAGCCTGGTCCGGTGAGTGAAACTCGTTTCGGCGTATCAGAGATGTATACCGATAATGCTCTTTGCAGGCCGTTTGGACCGGTTGAGAAAATTTATAACTTCAACGATAGTATACAGATATTTGTGCAGGTCTCTTTTATTTATGAATCCAACTATGTCCGAACGACACGCGCGCCGATTCCCTTGCTTTGTATAAAGGATACGAACCTATCAAAGAACTAGTTGCAAATCCGCATTGGAAGTCTTCATGACGATCGACCCAAGCGTCTGCGCCCCTACTCGGGGAGTCCAGACAGCTTTTCCACTAACGCCCCCACGTCTGTCCTGCACGTAATTCACGCTTCTCGTCCGCCGGTTCCCAGTCGGATCCGTTGCAGACTGGTCATAAAATACCATAGCTTTCCGAGGGGAAGTCTGCAGCCGGAACTCTCCTTCGAACGTCTTGTGAATGCTCACGGTGGAGGGAGCGTTAGATGTTTGCGTGTCCAGATGCAGTACCGAGTTGTGCGGTGCGGTGGGGAAAGAAACATCAAGTTCTCCGTTGGAGGTCTTTGCCGCCACTCTGAAGATCCCGCCCGTAGCATGTTGAGCTTGGGACACGAGCGAGACTTTCGCTGTTATTTCTCTGCAATGCCATGTAAGACTGGACCCCTCCTTGATCAAAAGACACTCACGCGTTGCTGGTCTGCAGGTCCAGGGTACTGGCGCCATTCCCACCGTTCGAAAGCTTGACATCAGCAAGGATGGGACCATTGGACGAACGGAGATCTGCTGAGAGCGAGGTGAATAGTCCCTGAATAGCGCCGTTCGAGGTCTTCATATTTAGTCTCTGCGCAAGTAAAGACTGCATGACCAAGGCATGAGATAAAACCCTAGTCGGTGATAGATAGGAGCAGCGCACATGAACTACGATAGGCTGGTTAGAGGACTGTAGTGAAATTGAACCAAAATCGATCGTTTTGGAGAGATTGCCAACTTCATGTCTAAAGTTTGGTAGATGCGTCTCCAAGGAATTGATGCGCACAAAAGAGCTTTGGGGTGCGGAGGGAAGGCTGATGTGTACGTCGAAAAACATGCGATAGCCTGCTGGAATAGAGCGTGGCGGGGTCTGGTGGCAGTGGTGGGTGCGTTAGCTAGTCAACGCACTAGGAAGTCCGACTCGGAGATGTACTCACAAAGATTCCCACACCGTTTTTACCCCTCTCGCTCTGCAACAAGCAAAGCTTGCACATCTTCAGAATGTCCGGCGCGGTATAGTATATCCTAACATTGATCTTGACCACGTTCGCGCCCGTTGCTCCGTCGTCGCGGATCGCGACACTGCCAGCCAAGTTGCTCCCTCGGCTCAAGATGTAGATCAAGTCGGAGTCAAGAGGGAGGTCGAAGGCGGCTTCGGCGGCACGTGGAAGATCGCGGTATGTAGAAGTACCGGCTGGCAATATACTCCAAGTAGCGACCTCATCACAATCATCAGAGCTCTGGAGGTCGCTGGTCGACGAAGTTGTTTCGTTATGGAACATGGTGGTTTCAGACTTGGAACCGGACTAGTATATAATATCAGTTCCGCCGCATTTGTAACCACGCCCATAGGGGCTGCGCTCACCTTGCGGAAGGCACGTTGGAGGCTAAGATGAAAGTATGGCCCGTACGGAAGCATCAATAGGAAGATAAGGAGCGCGAGGAGCGAAGAGATGATGGCTATCCTGGCTTTGCGAGAGGTCCTGCGTATCACCCCTTCTGGCGTCGAGGAAAGTAAGGACATCGTCGTTGATTGGCAGGCTCTAGCAAGAGAGAGGCATATTTTTCGAAAACGTAGGGGTTTTCCGACATGTTAGGGGGTCGGACTGGACTGCGGAGAATCAGGCCAAGCCGTCACCGGGGGTACTCCTGAAGTTCTTCCCCTCGCCGAAGGACCAGCTCGAACGACGTGGCGGATGCGTTGCACAATTTCTATGAGCCGCTGACTATGCGACTTGCAGTGCTGTACTGTCCAGGCGGGGAAGTCCAGCCTTTGCGGCACATACTTATCATAGAATCATCGGGATATCTAATCCATAGACAGAGGGTAGACCCAGTTCAAATCGCATCGCTCGTGGTGAACGTCCGCTGCAGAAAGTTAAGAGGACGTTTGTGAGCGCTTGATTCAGATGTCAGGCAAGGTTAGCGGCATCGCTGATGTTTTTAGTTCTGCTCAATGCCCCGCGAAATGCCCTCCGCGGCGGTACACATACAAGAATTTCAAGCTCAACATTGTGGGTCTTTGTGAGAACGCATACAATTCTCATATTTTGGTACATGATAGAAATACAGCCATTATTACATCCATCATTAACAACAACGCCAGTGAAATACAGACATCAACTGATCCGAGTGCCGGGGTGACAACGCGGTGAGATGTTTAGCTTATGGTCGACGAGTACTGTCTAGATTGCCTTCCTACAAAGCCTACATCGAGATGAAGGTCAGAATATGTGACATATGAGCAGAATTCGAGCTTACTTTGCGCTCCGCGCCGCGTTCCTGCATACCCTCGTTGCCGGTGACTTTGCCAGCCATCTTCTCCATACCTCCTACATATACCAAGGACGTCAACATTGGTACAACCTGAGATACAAAGCCACAACGTACCCATGAGCTTGTCGCCCATTGAGGGCTTAGGCTTGCTCGTCCGATCGGAGTCAAAGGCGGATGAGTCGTGGGTACCATCATTGTGGGCACCAGATCCGCTGAAGTGGGACGGGTCATCGCAGCGCTGATCGCTGACGTTGTTGCCTGGGGTTTGATTGCTATTGCCCCAGTTGTCGCCGGAGCGGACGTCGCGTTGCTGGCCTGCATCACGACCAGCATTGCCGAAGTCGCCTCCGGCACCAATAGTATTGACGTCGCTGGTATTACCGCGATAGGCGTCAGCGTAGCCGTAGCCAGCTTGCTGGCCAGGCTGCTGTTGTCCAGGCTGTTGTTGTCCACGGTTCCAGTTGTCGCCCTGATTCTGACTGCTGGGGTTGTTGTTGGTGTCCTCCCAGTTATCTGCACAACATAAGTGTTAGGGGCCCCGACATAATGATCATGCTTCGAGGCGGGACTGACCACCTGCACGGCGACCTGTTGCGTTGGAGAAGTTGTTGGGGTCGTTGTTCCAGTCGTTATTGTTGTTGTTATTGTTGAACGACATGATGGATTAGAGAGCTTTAGTCGTGAGTCGTGAAGATTGTTCGTTAGACAGATGGTCTGAGAGGAAACTTGTTTTGAGTGACGAAATGGATACTGCCCCTGCGTTTATATATAGGTGTTCGAACTGAACGGTGTCCGGTTTCAGGTGGTGTATGATGCACGCATGACGACATATTTTGGAAATAAAGATTCGGTGTGCCCTGAGCTCCTCAGTGGATATTGGCCCTGCCTAGCCAAGCCAGGTCCCTGGAGTAGGCTCCTTCTAAAGCACGTACCTGACCACACACATCTCCCAACTCGGATGCTGTCGTATCTCGCATTGAGCTCAGCACAAAAAACATTCAAATATGTTCTCACCAATGGGATAATTTTATGCATTTCTTCGAGTTGTACGCTGTTGTACGCCACGGCTCGTGGAGTAAAGCGGAGGAGGAGGTAGCACGCCCATAGACGCCATGTAGCGCTTATTAGTAGGTGCCAACAGAAGGTATTCAGCGCATGTCAGAAAGCTGGGAGCGCACCATTTGATCAACCCCACCATGGTGGCGAAGGTTTAGAGAGCACCGGCCTTAGCTCAGGAGAGTCGAGTCTAAGGGCGTTGGGATCTGTGCGACGGTAGATGCGCTTCAACTTGCCATACTGAGTCTCGTAGAGTACTGGTTGCGAAGTAAACTTGGGTCGTCTTCCTCAAGTGCGCCCGGAAAGACACCGAAAGAGCCCAGAAAACCCCACGCTGGAAGTCAGAGAAAGCGCAGTATATGTGAATGCACCTAAAATACTAGACAAAATCTCCATAGACCTGCCGGGTGAACATAAAGATCTCGTATGTTCATCCAGATACCTTCTGGGTGAACAAGAGTAGTATCACTTTCGCGAGAGAAGGACTGAACCCGTCTTAGAGATGACGAGTTCAAGTTCAAGTTGGAAACAGAGATGATTAATTAGATTTATTTTGCCATCTGCCGAGCGAGGCGCCACAAATAAGGTTAACTGTATATTTTCAACTATTTACTTATATGAAAAATATATGATGATGCCGCGGGAGTTGCCGATGTGCCGAGCCAGAATTTCGGTCCTGTTTTCTTCCTTTCGTCTCACCAGGTTCAAGTTCGGTTACGAGGGGGGGCAGGTAAGATTCCGCCTTCTGCATTGTTTGTAGCTAACCGACGTCTTCATCGCTCATACGACGCAGTCTACCTCCTGGCTCAACACAAAGTTTGTGCATCCAGATCCAGATCTGACACCGAGACCGCCACAATTTGAACGATCTCCGTGAGGTCCAAGTGGCCCGTTCCTATTGTGGTTTCTCCTATCTCAACCAGCTGCCAACTCCGAAAAGCAATGAAGTGTTCTTCTTGTGCACTACCACAACCGTGTCTTGCCCTCATTTTTCCACATCGACATCGGCGCATCAGAACAGCTTCGACCCCTCATTTGGCCCTCGCCCCCCTTTCAAGTTCATAGTCCACGAACATACGTCAAAAGGGTTTACAAGTGTCGAGTTCCTCTACGGAAAGCTGCGCCCCAGCGGTATGGATGCTGCACAGCAAGCATTAACGAATTATGATTACTTCCGAGGCCCGATTGAGACTCTACAGGGGTCTCTCCATGACGAGGCGATGGATTTTATTTCTCACCACGACGTGATCCAAGCATATGGTGTACTATGTGCTCGAGTCAAGAACGTTGCAACCGCACTATCGGACGCTACCGTCCTCCCTACACCAGCCCTCACATATCTACGTGAAAATGCTGCCACTCTCGCACGAAGCTTGTCAAGAGAAATCCATCGCGCTCTGTGTGACCTACTTCCAGAAGAACCAGTGAAGAACCCTGAAATCCCTGAGACGTATACTTCTTACACACCACAAGTATCTGAAGACGATATGCAAGAGATGGAGAACGTATCTACCGTATGCCAACATGCTCTTCTATTTCTATCCGAAGTTTTCCATCTCCCATTACTATCCGCAGTATTTTTGAGTGGGTCTTTCCTGAATATTTTGCATATGGAATTAGTCTGAACATCCCACAGACGAAGATATTAAACAACTGCTTGACGCCGTCCTGTTGTTGTTGAAGACTTCATTTCTCCCGATCCCAAACGAGCAGAAGATTCTTTCTATGGCGATGTGGATCCTCGCAGGACAGAGATTGCCATCAACAATAGTGCAAAAGCGAACTGACATTGTGACGCACGTCGAGAGAATTATCATGAATACTCACGATGACACGACTCATACACACCTGTTGGAAGGTGCTCTGAAGGTACACTCAATACTAAATTTTGTTTCAAGGGTATCACTGACTCCTGCGCCTTCCAGACATTGCACAATTTGCTTACCACTCAGCTGTCATTATTTCCCCCGCAATACTACAACGCTTTGGAAAGCGTGCTCAATTATATAGTATCGCCCGCGACTTCCGTCCGCATACAAGCTGCGTACGCCCTATCTGGTTACACTACTGCCTTCCTCTTACAACAATCTCCCTCGTCGGAATGTGTTGCGTCGCGCAAAGCCATCAGTTTGTCCGTAGTAAACTTCATAGAGGAGCAGCTCGGTCGTCGTCCGAAGCCTAGGTCCCGCGACCGTCATGACTCAAGCTCAAACATGAAGCTGCGTGACCTCCTTGCGGCGGAAATACCCCAGAATACAGGCAAGAACCCGGGGAAATATGTCTCGTGGGCATTTTCAGTTCTCTCATCGTTGATTGTCCTCTCCGATGGCTGGGTATTCACTCGCTCAAGCTTTGTTTCGCTCGTCGGCGACCTGATTGTTGCCACTTCGCGGCATAACTCGGGTACTATGGTTTCATTGCATGCCCTCGTTTGGCGATGTCTTATATGGGCTTTCACACGACTAAAGTGTATACACCCGGAAGAAGCTGCTCGGTATGATGAGAAGAATCCTGGGGATGTTATTTCTCATCGTGCGTTCAAGTTCCTGTTGCAAATGTCGGATCAGCATTTAGGTCCAGCCCTGGTTTATGCTCTACTTTCACCCAAGATTTCGAGTGACAGCAGCGTGGCGACGAGCCATGAACACGAAGACGTGCCGAGGGTAGCTCTTGTTCTTAGAGAAATGATCAGACACTCCAATAGCCGCGGTCTTCAGGAGGCAAAGGCTCTTTTAGCGCAAATGACGAGTGCCATCGGTTCGACTGAACACCTACCGATGGATCCGTGGGATGCTCAACATATCTTGCCTGGCCGACTTTTAAACGGAGCCTTGGTGGAGGTATCCCGTACACAGCTCCCTGGTCTTATGCGCTCAGTCACCGCTCTGGAAAGCAACTCCGTGAGGCCGTTAGTCGAAGCGGAAGTGCTGCAATACTGGGATGATCTGTTCAAAGTATGGGCATACTGCATGAGTCGAACCTTGCAGGCGGATCTGCAAACACCGTCAGTGAGTAGCTGTATGTTTGTGCACATATACAGACTTACTAATTCCTACATATTATATCCGCAGATGGAGCTATTGAAGATATGGCAGGCCCTTCTTCTGGTTCAAACGCAGCTCACTCAAAGCCACGGACATCTTACTTCGAACCCTGCATTTGCGACTCGCGTGATCAAGATAATTGCCGGGTTTCTATCTTGGGTCCCTGAGCCTGCTGACGAGCGTCATACACCCGTTGTGCTAGCGACATTGCGTCTATCTACTATCAAGCAATTATGGTCCATAACGAAGAGCGTCTTTGTCTCCGACTGGCTAGCAGAAACGTCCAAGAGCCTACTAGGCAGCGTATGTCAAGCGAACTTCCCGCTTGATTCTGAGGATGTTCTAAATGCGTGGAGTGAACTTTGCTCCGACCTGATCTCCACTAGCGGCCCTGGTTCGCTAGCCAACCTTGTAGTTGCATCGCAGACCCAACAGCAAGAGAGCGAACTGAAAAGGTTACTGTGGAACTCCGTGGTCGCCTCGCAGAAGCTCACCGGATCATGGCAGTGGACGGAGTTTAGAGAACATCTCATCACTCCTTTGAGGTGCGTTTATTATAATCTGCTTATAACGATGAAAATGCTAACTCTTGCGGTACTGCTCAGCGTTTGGACAATGTCAGAATCCGAGCATGATAAATGGACGGACTTGCTACAACATGCGATCATCTGTGCCCGAAAAGAAGCAGTCCAACCGAATACAGTATTAGACTCTATATCGCAACATATCACGATTGAAACGTTCGTAGAACGTGCCTTTTGCCCAGTCTGCGTGCTAACATGCCTGCCTATCCAGCTTTCTATCCTCGCCCGACGTCATGCTTTCATTAACAACCCATTTACAACTTACCAACGAAAACAACGTCCCCCACACGTTCTTTATGCATCTCAACGATTATTTGCGTTTATATACTCGACGTACTGAACACATATACCCCGTTCTTAATTTGTTTGATCTTTTCTCGTCCTGCATCGAGACTGGCCTCGGTTCCGTCGTCGTTGACTTCCTGGGGAGGCTTTCCGAAGGTCTCTGTCTCTGGATCCAAGACAAGTCTGGCCTCGTGGCAAAAGAGCAGCATGATAGTATTGTAAGTGTCTCGATGATGATATGATTTCGTTGGCTTATTCTTTGCAATAAGGTCATGCGTTTCTACACTCAAGCTCTTCGCGCAGTACAAGCTGCGAAGCCTCATGTAGAGACGCTTCATATCCTCGAAGCATTCCTGGCTGCTCCTTTTGAGAACATTTCTCTTGGCGCACTAGGTTCGCGTGCTGTCATGAATTTTTGGGAGGTGATCAAAGGAGATTTCGATAACACTCTGCACCATGACATTCCTACAAGCTTGAAGATAAACCTTGCCGCCTGTTACGACGCCTTCGGCGGGGAACGTCCTTCTTTCATCAGTAGTAATTCTGATTCGGAATCACAATCCCAAATGTCAATGGTAAGAGATTTACAAGCATTTCCTTCAAGTATCCACTGAATTCGATTGTATAGACTACTGTACCTGACTCGCAACCCGAGGCTCCAATGGAAGACGATCCTATGGAAAGAATAATGTTATGGGCCTCATTATACTGTCCCGAGAAGGCTATACGTTGTACGTCTTCTCTAGATGACACGCCGAAGTGCAAGCCCTCCAGATCGCAAACACGAGGCGCATCAAGTGACGATACCGCGCAAGCGCCTGTATATAAAAATTCGGCCAGTCCCAATGAGAAGACGCTCGTCATATCTTCCCGAGTGTCACTGCGAAGGAAACGAGATCAAGTCCAGCCACTCAGCGACTCTTCGCACAGGAACTCTTCGAAACCGCCAACCAACGTTCGTAGCGTAGCGTCAGGATCCAAGTCGTCTGCTGTACTAGGCAAAAGGCTCCGGACTAGCAGTAGTGGGTGTTCCTCCTTTGTTCCTCGTCATGTCCTTGAGGGCTGACTTTACCTCAGGGCTCGCAGCTATGAAACGTAGAAGAACGGATTCTGATCCCACAGAAGATCCAAATGCTCCCGAAGCACTTCCAGAGGTCGATAATGTTGGCGAAGATCGCCACCTGCTTTCGAGCAAGTGGCACACTGCTCGGCCAGAGGAGCCCTCCACGCGCGCTAACTCAGAAATCCCATCAGCCACAGTGTCTCTCGGATGGAAATTTGCCGACGTTGAACCTCCTTTGCACCGCCAAGTGCGCCGCTCCTCAATGTCAGAAGAGGGCTCGACAGATCTGAAAAATAGTCTCCCGCCTCCGCCGTGTAGTATGGAAGTACCCACCCCTTCAGCCTCATCCTCATCTAAACCACGAAAGGACTATTCCGGTAGTACTAGCCACTGTGGGTTGGATCAAGCCAACGGCATTATTGGTGATACTAGTATCTTGCATATGGAACATGAAGATTTTGATAGTCAGTCTATACGTTCTGTCGTTCCTATATAATCTCACAATAAGCCTTTTCAGAGGAAGATGGCTCTGTTGCGGACCCGGAAGCCTATATTGACCCCAAAGCTTACGATGTCGCATATGGTCCCGAGCCAGAAGACGAATCAAACGGACTGATTGAAGACCCTGAAGCTTCCGATGAGGAGTTTGTACCGTTTGCGATGCGAGGTAGAATGTTGACAGATCCTCCCTTGGGTTAGTACCACATGCTATTCGACCAAAGTACAACTACCAAAACAAGCCTTTAGGCAATGAACACCCAATCGTTGAAGACGCTCATACCCGAGCTGAGACAGCTCCTCTCCCTTTAGAATACACCCACTCTCTTCAAGATATTCCCACGTCAGCAGCTCTTCGGGTCCTACGGGAAGCGTACGAAGCCATAGCGCAGGAGAACTCGGATATGCCTATGCAGGAGGTGCTTGCTGCGCAGAATCTTCTGAACGAAATGGATGGCATTTTGCATGCACGCCTCCTGCGGGCATTGAGAGCTCCGTCTCTTCACTAGCAGACCAATTACAGACTAATCCACGGATGACAACAACCCCATTGCATCTATACTTTGCTGTTCGATCATTCAACTCCTTTACTTTGCAATACAACTATCGGTCAAGTTGAACACCATTCTTCTGAGAGTAAATCAATTACAAGTTACAACATAATCATGATGAATACACTTCAGAAAGGGAAAAGCCTGAGTCGTACATTACAGACTCTTCAATAACCCTTCCTCCACTTCACTCCGATTGAACACATGCGGGGCTTACGGAGGAAACCGTCTACAACTTCCAGCTATCCGAGAGACGTTAGCACCCGCTTTGACGCTTACAGACTAGTCACCGTACCTTCTGTCCCTCTTGTTCTAGTACGAAATGATAACGGTGGAATATTGTCCCAATGAAAATAAGCAACTCCATGTTGGCGAGATTACGTCCCATACAGGCCCTGATTTTCGTCATCAGACTTGAGTTCTTACAACTAGTAAGATATGTGCTTAATACCTTGAACCAACAGAAAACGGCGCAAAGGCTTTTTGCATAGCAGCCTTGTCTCCTCGAGTCCAACGATCGGGATTAAATACATCGGCGTCCTCTCCCCATACCGCTTTATCGCGATGGACGGTATAGGTTGGAACGCTGACGATTGTTCCAGGTGCGAACGTCTTACCCAGGATCGTCAGTCCACCCTCAGGAACGACACGAGGGAGTCCGACGCCAACGGTGGAATGCAAGCGCAGACCTTCATTGATGGCATCTTGTAGGTACGTGAGATTCTTGAGTTGATCATACCGTATCGCGCGGGAATCCTCATCATCTTCATTTTTGGTAGGAGCACCAAGTGCCTCGTCGAGTTCTCGTTGTAGCTTAGCTTGTGCATTTTGGTTGTGTGCCAGATAGTAAGTGATGGCACCCGCAGAGCTGGTAGTGGGACTGTCAATGAAGTATGAACCATAGACAAAGAGGGTACTTACTTTGAGGTCGTGTCGGAACCAGCGATCAAAAAGGTCATCGCTTCAGCACTCAGTTCTAAGCTTCCCATCTTATTCCCCTTCTCATCTTGTCCTTCCAACAACTTTGTCAATAAGTCGTTTCTGATCGAAGGCGTCCTCAAGCGTTTGGCCACAGCAGTCACAGCCATCGTCGCAATAGCCTCCATTGCGTTCTTACCCGAGCTGTACCACGGGAGTCTGCGGACCATAGGGACCCACCAGTTTGGCAAGACAGCAATTGAGATCGCGTAGGTACTGCGATCGTTTACGGTTTTAACAGCAGCGATCGTCTCGTATTCGAGCTGGGCTTTCTCTATACCAAAGGAGTCTAGAGCGTCATCCTGAGATTTGGCGATTTCAGTTGTATCTTTAGCTTCTGCGGTCATCCCAAAGGAGGAACCAAATGACAGGTCGCCTGCAAAGTGTGTTCTATTAGAAAGAGTAAAGAGTGTAGGATATAGATATATATCCACCAATGATATCAAATGCCTGATAATTGAACCCTGTGAGATAGTGATGAGAAGTTGCCATGATCAGACACAACGGATATTGAACTCACAAGGGAGGCAATCGAAAAATGCGCGACCATCCCGAGCGCACCAGTTGCACTGACCTACTGACCCACCCAATCCCTTTGCGGCATCGGCACACATACGGTCCCAGTGGTCAACAAGGATGCGCTGATATTTAAGGATGATGGGCTCGAACTCTAACACGCTCTTCTGCGAGAGTGTGTGGGCGAGCATCTTGCGTTTGCGAGTATGGTCTTCGCGAGTACGAGTAGTAAACACCGTAAGAGTACCCCGAAATTGGACCATCTTCGAGTAGAAATCAGACTTCAAAGCACCACCTCCGTGCCCGTATACAGTTTGGAGAGCTGACGGGTGCGCGATAGACACGTGATTAGGGGCGATACGAACAAATGGTCCTATACCAAAAGCATTAATATGGACTCGGTAGATGATACAGAGCAGCATATACGACTACATACCATGCTTCTGATGCTCCTCATGGACCACCGTATTGATGCGCCCCCGAGCGGCTATCCAGCCTAACCACACATGCGAGAGCTTCGCGGCGAGTGGGCCAGGGTATGAACGAATACCACTAGGGTCGACCAAATATGGTAGAATATGAGCCAAAAGCAAGGCACTCGCACCGATTGCCAGAATAGTTACAACGTCCAAGTGGACAAGTCGGTCGAAGAGGTTCTGGATGGCAGACATAGCTGAGTAGAAATATGTGTATGTTTGGTTGGGAGAGTGCGTGAAGGTTATGTGAAGACCGTACCTCTCAAACTTGGGTTCTTATATTCACATTACGGCGGCCAAATTTCCGCCTACCTTCCTTGGCACTATGCCGGGGCTCTATCTCTCGCGAGACGAATTAGGGTAATTGTCGCTTAGATCTCTGGATCGGATTTCTAGAGAGCGCAAATGCATTATGAGGACAAGGTCTAGTCATGAATGAGAAGTCATCAGCTCAGTATCAGACGCTATGATGGAGTTGGCGCCAATGAGTATGGGATTGCGGCTTGAAGAAGCAGACATCGGAACGAACTTTGATTGTCTATAATGGGGTACTATTGGAGAAGCTCAATGCAATTGAGCTGTGTCCTGTTGCGACGGAATCGGGTCAGTTGTCTAGGGAGTTCCGTGATCTGTTCGAACCAGACGATCCTCTGTCCCATGAGCAGTTTCGTCATACCTACGAGGTGAAGTCGTGGTAGACATCCTAACGAGTTCAAGAAGTTCAAAGCGGATTCCCTTCATAGACGCGTGTATCTTACCTAGAACAATATCCGGCCTATCTTCGCAAAAGAGCATGACCCTCTGGATCTCGATATGGATGAAGCGAACTTCAGGTCCAGAAAAGACAAATTCAGAAAGCCTGTCGTTGTACATAGGACTTCTGGAGTGTATACTCACATCAATCAGAACTCGGGGTTCTACATCTATGCCCACTGGTCAGATCCGTGATGCATGTTCCTTTTACGTGAATTCTTGCGTAGTAGAAGATTCTTGAATGCTAGTGTCAGCTCTTTGTATCGAGCATTGCAGGCCCTGGCAATGTACTACGTTTGCCGCCTAACCCGCAGTTGTTCCTTTCACCGTGTTCAAATTAGCTGAACCGAAAATATTTGAGATTTGAGTCACTTACATGCAAGAACCTACACACAAATAGGCCTGCGTAGACGATCGAAATGTCACTCGAGCCTGTTGTAAGTAAAGCGTAAGGCGATTTTACAGGCGCCCATTAAAGAGTGATGGCAGTGCTGTCCATGCCAATTGTGTGATGGAAAGATGGAATTGTGCCTGAGTTTGTTGTGATACCGGCGGGGATATGTCGTTCTCATTTCCAAAATGTCGAGTAAGGTTCGATGCCAATGCCACGTACCATATAACATTCACGGCAACCTTACTCCTACGAAAGTGAACCTTCGCGATGAGGTCGCATTCCTTGTTGCTTCTGCCTGTCCTTACGGTTTGCGCACTCGCGGCTAAAGCTCTCGCCTCCCCTCCAGTTTCTGTGGACGTAATCCCGGGTCAGACATCGCAGGGCCCGAGTACTGTTCAATTCGTATCCGAGCAGCATGGCTTTGACGGTCCCAAAGTCAAGTCCCTAAACAGCACCACCTCTGACTGGTGGTACTTTGACGTCGTATCTTCAAATCTCGACGCAAGTGTGGTCATCGCCTTCTTTTCCGCCGAGAGCACCGGTCTGTGGGAGGGAATTCCAGACCTAGGCACTGCCACTTGGGCATACACCATAATCACGTTCCCAAATGGCACGCAGTCGGTCATCTTCTTCCCTGTTGATCAAATGACCGTCGTTACTGTCGAAAATGGAGGATATGCGACGATGGGCAACCAGACTGGCTGGGCTGGCACGCCAGACATGTCGGAATATTGGGTGTGGGTCGATGCACCTGACGCGGGGATTGAAGGAAATTTGGTCCTGAAATCTGTTAGTGACTCAAAGGTCAGATCACATTGCCGTCCACTGACAGGCACATCCACATGTTAGGTAGCAGCTGGACACTCCCCTTGTGCTCCGGCGTCGTCTCCCCCGGGACAGTCGTTTGAACTTGGTCCCGATTTTGGGTGGAACAATGCCGTGCCAGATGCGGATGCCCGCGTAGACTTGACTATCAATGGGTCGCGGCTAAAATTCTCGGGTTCAGGTTATCATGACAAGGTTCGTAAACTTATCGTGAAAAAAATAATTGCGACTGATTATCCTCGCCAGAATTGGGGATCTCGGCCTATAGAGACAGTGGTGGGGTCCTGGTACTGGGGGCATGCTCGCGTTGGTCCGCTGTCGATCGTGTGGTTTGACTTTATCGCTCCAGACGGCACAGAGAAGCCAAGCAGTTACGTCTCAAGTGATGGAACGCTCATCAGCTCGACGTGCGATCTCGCTGGTAGTGTACGACCAACAGGAGTCAACGCAACCTTTCCCCCTAATTCACAGTCTGCTCCTGCAAGTGGCTTCCGAGTCATCATACCATCCCAAGATGGAGGGGGGTTAACCTTCAATATTACACACAAGGAAGTCATCTACGATAGCCCAGGGCAGGCGGTGCGCTGGATTGGTAGCGTATCTGGTGGGTTCAACAACGGGACAGTATGGGACTCTGGCATTGCATTATACGAACAATTTACCTTTGTAAATTAGCATCAGGGATACACATTTCGATTTTATCACGGTTGAAATTCCCTGGAGTGCTAGAAGGCGTTCTGGATGTGGAGACTCATGGGTGTTGGGATTCAAAGCGGGTTGACAGCGGAGGCGCCCGGTGTCGTGGGACTCCGTAAAAGTCGGAAGGTTGGATATTTCCTTATATGGTAGGCAGTATAAGAGTCACCCGCTTCATCGAAATTTTTCTTTTCTTACACCACGACAGCCTGAAAACCGCGAGGCTCACACCGTACGGGGTGCATCATGCATCTACATCCGTGAGCGGGTTAAGGTCTGAGCATTCTAATCCCCCTCGCTCGGCTCTAGCAGGGCCTGGTCTTAACAGACTAAGCGGCGTACCAGAAATTCGTCCTACCATCTCACCCGAAGACGTCCTAGCCTTGTGCTGGTGATAGAGGGGACGGGGTTGCTGGGCTTGAGATGCGCCGTGGGGACCGGGTGGGTGTGTCCTGTATGCCGGCTTCGTGCTTTGGTGTTATTGTCACCCTGTCCTTTAGTGCACTTCGCGGTTCGCAGTTCGTAGGTCTCTCTGTGACCGTGCGGAACTCGATTCAGACTACTCTTGGGCTGTCCGCTTGAACCCAATTTTTTTTCGTCTGCTCTTCGTGAGCATTTTCTCAGGAGGTTTTTGCTTTAATATCATACCAAGTCTGTTGTTATGCATATTTGCTAGTGCAATACAACAATCAGTTTTGTGCCTTCTCGCAAGGATATTACACACTGCAGTCGATAGAAAAGCCAAATGCTAACAACGCAGGTTGACAACGCAAGCAAATAATAGTGGTCATGGAATAACGAGACTGGTAACGAAAGTTTCAAGAGGATTTATAGCTTGTTGAACACCGTAGAGGAAGCAGATCTAGATGTACTAAATAGACTCGTAGATTCTCCAATATATTGAATTTGTGACCGACTCGGAAATGATCGCCGTGAGCACTTTCCTCGCTTTGACCGCACCGCCATCACGACCTCATATTCTTGCCGCCCGACTTCACCTCTTCACTTTTTGGTCATTAACTCACGACCAGGAACTGTGAATTACCGCAAATATTGTCATCTCTAGACTCCTCTACACAAATCCGACAAGCTGACACTACATCACTCACTACACACGCTGCACATCTAGCACCGTCACGGGCGCTGCACTAATAGTCTCTTACAGAAAGCTAGTTCGCAGCTATGCCTATCAATACTGCGTCCTTGAAGCAACGTCTGGCCTCGTTGACTTCTCTGAACATCGCTAACGGGTCCGAATCTTACTCAGGCCCAGGTTCACCAAGTACCCCCAAATGGCGACCATTCTTTAACAGGAGGAATACCGAGGACGGAATGGGGACAACGTTCTACGGGCAGGATCAGATACAAGAGGTCATGACGAGGTTGATATTTCAGGCCGGTGTGGACTATGAGTCAGTGCATCTGTCACTACCCTCTATAACTCTGATGAACGAAGTGCGTCACCAGAACCAGGCCCATGTGCGTACCCTGCTGCTATATACCATACAGTTGAAGAAATCATCCTCATAATTTTGCAAGGGTGGTTATGAATGCCTCCGCCTTGCCAGACCCGAAAGAAGTTTCGTACGACCTTTTACTGAGGTACGGATCACATGTACATAACGCACAAGACGATATTTAACTTCCAAACAGTCGCATTCTCGCCTATTTAAGCCTTTATGGTACGTTTTGATCCGTTCCCTCTTGTTATTCACTGTAAACAATGGTTTGTTCGGCAGTGGAATCAGACTACACAGTCGTATTCTTTGCGGCCGGTGGACGTCACACCCCCGGTTGGAATTGGGTATGGAAAGCTTATCGTAGTCTCAGTCGGAAGTACCGCAAGAATCTCAAGCGCCTAGTGAGTGATTACTTTCATTCAATCAACACTGAGAAACGTGCCTTTCTTTATTCCCGCGTGGCTGTCGCCAACCTATATAAAGACCTCGCCTTGTTGTGGGCTTTCACTTACATGCTGGCTTTTATTGTCCTAGTTCATCGTGCATTCGAATTTCTTCACCAAGAGTCAGTGCCACTATCAGCTTCAACCTTCACCGTCTTCTAACGCATATACCATTTATATTCAGTGTTGTTTTCTCTTGCTGGTGCTATCATAAGGTGAGAGATCCCGATGAATGTACTATTTCCATGCATAGTTTACAACGAGCCGATTGGCAGCCCCAAGTTCTTCCGCAAAATCACTTACATTGATACACTTTCGGACCTGGCCACACAAGTGCCACTCACACAAATAGACATACCTCCTGCAGTTTACAAGTACGGTCATATCTTTTCTTATGCAGCATTATAGTTGATTGCGCGGGCAGGGAGAATCTCAAATACGAGCAGCACATTCAAATGCCTATCCTCACGTGTGCCGATATGTTTGGTGTTCCGCTGGCGGAACTGATGGGGTACGATGGGGAGAAGGGTGGCGTCCCTAGGGTGGTTAAGGACTGTGTCCAATATCTACGAGACACGGGTGAGCATAATACTCGACAGAGTAATTGAGACATACTGATCTTTCTATAGGCTTACGAGACGAGGGACTGTTCCGACGCTCCCCAAGTTCCGCAATGCTGAAGTATGTCCAGGAGGCGTACGACAGAGGTCAGTCAGGTCTCTTGCGCCATTTAAGAAGTCTGCTGATATATGATATGTTTAGGGCAAGTTGTCTCTTTAGACACATTTGCGGACCCTCATCTTGCAGCTGTCTTGCTGAAGAAATATCTCAGAGACCTCCCGGAGCCACTCTTCCCAGCGAGCGTCTACCCCGTCATTCACAAATGCCCCATGCCCTTGGAAGACGCGACGGACATGTCAGGTGCATTGTACATCCGTGACATCCTCTTGCCAGAACTGCCACTTTGTAATTACATCCTTCTCAGCCATATCATGCGTATGAACGGTTCTTTCTGAAGTCATCAACTCAAGCTAACGGGTTGTCGTTCCTTGTAGACTTGCTACATGACACATCACAACAGGCCAGCTTCAATTCCATGGACGCGTACAACCTCGCGATTGTTGTTTGCCCTAATTTGATCAAGAGCGCAGATCCCCTTAAGGACGTTGCGATGTGCATGATTCCTGGCACCTCTTCTGCTACTGGTCTGTCAACGCATCCAGCGTTGGCGTCTCGCGCCGTTGGCGAGGGCAAGACTACTCTGGGGTCAATCATCCAGCTATGCATCCAGCGGTATTACGAAATCTTTGATGAACTTCTAGATCGTGCAGAAGCCCGACCCGCCATAGACATTCCTGAGTCCACATCGGATAGCTCACCCTTCCGTCATGCCCGGTCAACATCTCACCACTCTTCCCGCTCGAATAAACGAGATAGTACGTTCGATGACGACGAAGACATCGACGATGCAATGCTGGTTATGCCAATTGGCCCAAGTACCAGTGGATCTCGCGTGAACCCCTCCTCACCGCCGAGCGCATGGGCGCCTGGTGCGGGACCTACCAACGCCAAGTACAAACCTCGGCACCGCAATACCAACTCCCGAGATTCCAGAGATTTTGCGACCGCGCGGTCTACACATACCACTGGAGGTGTTTATACCACAAGTGGTTTCGCTATCGCAGGCAAAGCAAAGTCTATGATCAGCATCGAAAAAGGTGGTCCTCCTGGTACTGCGAGGAGAGGGTCGATTGCGGTTGGAAGAGGGACCACGAGGAAAGGTTCCGGATCTGGTGTAGAGGCTTTGGGGGTGACTGCGAGTGGATTCTTTTCACCTGTAGCCTCGGCTCCGCCGGTACCGCAAAGACCTAGGCAGTAGTCGCGTGATCGTGATGGGGTTCACTTGTTGCCTCAGCTATAGTGAAGGCATTCGGCGGTCAGGCGTTTGGTCTGGGGTCATACGTGTGCTCTGAGTCATCTCAGAGTCAGGGCAGTTTGTAGTGGAGATTAGAGACGGCTGGGGGAATGGAACAGGCCATTCCTGGATTATCTGGATCTGATTATTTATTTTTTCTACTCGTAAATTCAATTATTTGTTGTTCGCACTGGTCTGGTGGGTGTTGAGTACAAATTCTCCTATCCCTTCACCGTGTCATGTTTACACAAAGGCCGATGATATCGTATTCGTCTAGAGAAGCATGGGAACCTACATGCGCGGGAAAGGCCACATGGCGGCTCCGACCCGGGTTACCCAATGATCCGGAAAGACAAATTAGGCAACTCTCCATGTTCAGACATGACTCGACAAGACATATAAAACCAACACGCCTCCAACACGCCGTTTTCCTTTTGACCCCCCTTGCTTTCATCCCCCTTGTGCTTGCAATCCCGTCCTTTCCCCCCCCGCTTTTCTGCACGATTTCCTCCCTCTTAACTTCTTTCTGCGAATTTCTTGCGATGCGACTGGCGTGGGATGGAGTTGCCTTTTGCAGCCTGTCTCTGCCGAAGCGGCATCAGCGCCATGTTGGGAGTTTTAGCAATTTCGAACTTGGGTTGGACTTTGCAGTTCGTCTTTTCTTGCATGCGTTCAATGGGCCCATCAGCAGCAAAATACTATTGCTTTCAATGTCATACCTTGTGTGACGTGCAGCATCGATTATGCTCGCCTGAGCTCTCATTGTGTGTCGCAATTATTTCTGGTGAGTACTTACCACCTCAACATTCGGCCAGTTCAACACTCTCAGCACATCGGCAAACTTGAATATATGCACCCAAGTCGCGTTGTGACTTGATGTCCTCGCATTATCTAGCCATCACCGCGTAGCTGCCTTTTTTTGGTCCAGGTTTACACAACTATCCAGCAGAAGCAACCGTGTTCGTTGGAATAGGTTGGTGCCGCCGGACATAGTTCAACGTTCAATAACAAGTGCGTGCCCTAATTATTTCTTGCTGACATCCTCTACTCGTCATCTAACTTAGGAAATATTTGCCACACCATAAATTATAGTTCAGGTCACACGGCGGATTCACTTGCAAGATGGCAGGATGGTCTCGACGCGATCTACCAGGTTTTACCCTGCTTTTGTGGTCTCAGATGCATAGCCTTGCACTGGTCGCTCCCACGTCGGACCCTTTCGCTTGACACAGTGACTCGATGCTTCGTAGCATGTCGGTCCGTTGTGCATGAGGCCGTCGTTCATTGGTCGCGGTACGCAATAACCTCTCATCTCCGACCAGAAAACAGTCTCAAACACGCCGTTAACATCATGAAGTTTATGGCGCCCTTGGCTCGTGTTTTTAGGACATCTGATTCCAATGGATGACAATGTAAGTTCTCGGACCGCTGTGGCTTTGCGGAACTCCTCTCATGGTCGACGGCCGTTTCTCTCGGACACCTCGTATATCCCGCGTTAGCTCGCCTCTCAACAACGAATCATTGGCTTCTGCATGGCCATTTTCACATCGTCCCTCCCACGCGAGGCTCATCTTATTGGTGTCTGTTCTTGCTGGCGTCATCAACTTCTAGGATCGGCTTGTAACCAGCGGTCTAGCCTTCAGCGCGTTCTCACCATATCCAAGAGTGGTATCAAGCTTGCGCACATGTTCCGATGAACGACCGATGCCTTCTGTTAATTTGCGAAAGGCAGTTCGCAAGTACAATTGTACCTTGTGCTTTGCGCGTTGGAATCAAAGACAAGGTGCGGTCCCCCATCAACGGATCGCAGAGGCGCTCCGGTGGCGTCGAAAACGAATAACAGCACAGAAATTCGATCAATTTGTCAGCTTCGCTGTCTCTTGCGGTTCGACGAAGGATGACAGAGCTGGAAGAGAAGAAACGTTCGGAGAGGCTGTGCGCAGCAAGCGCGGTTCGTTGACGGACGCTTCTCGCAGCATCTACGAGCTTCGTCGCAAGCGTATCAACGATTGCCGCAGGAGTCGCGACGGACGCGTCAGCATGCATGTACTGCGAGAATGAAACACGTACGCGAGTGGACTGCGATCTAAGGCCAGCCATCGCCCTGGCCATCTTGCGATGGTCGAACTCTGTCCACCCCTCATAGATTATGGGGCAGATGATGATTTATTACTTTTGACCATTGGCGACCGGCGGTTGTGCCGCGGTTCCTGGAACATTGCATGGGTTCCGGAAGGTGACGGGTCCGCGGTCGGACAATCCAAGCGGCCTATTACGAAGGAGGATAGATGTGAAGACCACGTACGAAACTCTTTCATTTACACGACGGAGGAGCACAGGGGTCAACGTGTTCAAGCAGCGTGGAACAATATTCACCATTATTATACGACGGCAGGACGACACGCTGTGCGCAGATGGCGGGTCAACGTGCCTGGCCTTATCTCTCTGCGTTTACGGTACATTGCCGGGGTAGCGCCCTGAGGCGGGTACCAGTGTCCGACAATACTCGGAGACGCCGAAAAAGCGCGCGGGCGGTAGATTGGTCATCGTTAAATTACCATTTTAGGAAATGCGCGTGACCCGTGCGTCGGGCCCGGCCGCGCAAAGTGACTCAGCTGTGCTTTATTGCCAATTTCGGTATATTCGCATTCTGAATTTCTGAATATTCTGCTACAGCTGATACTGCATTTCAGAGAGGCAGGACAAGGACAGCTGTACCTCAGACGGTTGCTGTTGCTGTGGTTCAAAGCACGAGTCTTGGCGACGTTTTGTCGGATTTCTTTCGGCCGCATCGCTTTTGAGGCGCAATTAAAGGTGTAATTATATGTGAGTTCCTTATCTGGAAAGCCTATCATAAACTCCGAGAGACCGGGTCCAGCGTCTCTGAGATTGAAATGCTGTGAAAATAGCTGATAAAACCTTGACGAGTCAGACACGACCCGCCTCGTCTTCACCCCTTCCTCCTCCAACACAACCAAGACTTGAACAGATCAATTACTGTTCAAGAGCTGACTCAACCTCAGGAACTCTCGGTGAGTTAATTGCTATAGATCTTTATAAGTGTCCGCCATACTCTGTGCTTCGTAACCAAAGCATTCTCTGAATCGCGGAGCTGCGCCGAACAATGTCTTTGACAATGCGCAGCGACTTTTCTCATCGTTATTATGAATCGAATGCGATCGCTTCCTCGAGTAAGGCAAGGTGCATGTCGCCAAGTCCCCTCCCGGATTCGTCGTGTGTCAAATTCGAAGTCAGGACACCGGTTATGCCTGTCTACGATGATATCTCGCATACCTGTGGTGTATTCGAATCAACGGCGGACACTCACTCTAAATTCGCTATGAATCGGAGGCTAATACAATCATCGCCGCCTTTCAGACACTCCAGGCCGCTCACGTTGCAGCCTACGACTTTCCACCTTAACCCCAACTCCGTCAACTTGTATTCCCGGTCTCAGCCTATACAACAGAATCATCGCTACGATGTTCTCCCTTTGCTAAATCCGTCGTTAACCAACGACTTTTCGGAAACCGCTGGCCATCATGGTATCTCGCGTCCTGAACTCTATCTGCCTCCGTGCACCCCCTCTTCTCAATATGACTCCTTAAACACTTCGTCCCACCCGGTCTTTACCAACCCTTCAGCATTAGCTGCACACCATGGTATCCCTCAGTCTCTTCCACCAGTGCCTCGTACAACACGATATCAACCAGAAAAACCAGCAGTCGCTAGCTCATCGACTTCACCTAATAACGATTTCGACTTCCCTAGTCTTTGCTCTAACTATTTGAATATGCTGTCTCAAAAGAACGAAGACAGTAACCCTGCGGTGGCCAACACCGCTTCCTCCGGAAACCAGCCTGACGACGACGCGGTTAAGGCTTTGATGGAGGTTCTCCAAGGTACCTTCGCTGCGCCTCTAAAATCTTTGACTTTCTCTGATGCATCGCAACCAGCCTCCCCTGAATTTCAGGCATTCGAGGAGTTCACCAATGATGTCTTCCTGACGTCGCCGTTCGAGGATTCACCTTGGGAGGACTCGTTGACCACCCCAGCTATGGAGTCGGTGGATATGTCTTCTGATCTCCTCACCAGTCCCGCTATCGTCAGTGGCGATGACTTCGGTTACGGAGGGGTGTCCCTTTTCGGCTTCAGCGAACGCGCGTACGAGCCTATCAAGACGTCGACTTCAGCTCATGTTGTTCATCACCCAACGAGCTTCGATGGCATGTACACGATATCGCCAGGGACCCCCGCGCTTGACTCATCCTCATTCCATCCTTCGCCAAGTGCTACTCCTCTCGAAACCCCTGTCGACTCTCAATCGCGTGCTCCTCAGCGGCGTAAAAGTGCACCCACTGGCACGCGCAAGAACATCACGCCCGAGGCTCTTGTCCCATACGACGCTCCCATCCAGACGCGCAAATACGTCACACCGTCTTCGACTTCTCGTAAGGAGGTTCCCGCTATCTTTGCCAAGAAGAGGGCGCGATCGCAAGCCTTTGGGAAGGACGACGACGACGAGCTCGAAGACGACGATAATCTCAACCCTACAGACCTCGACGCTATTGAGGCCAAACGGCGGCAAAATACGTTGGCTGCACGTCGGAGCCGGAAGCGCAAGTTAGAGTATCAGCGCGAGCTAGAGCTGTCTGTAGAGAAGGAGAAGGAAGATAAAGAGGCTTGGAGGCACAAGGCTCTCTTCTACGAGGCTCTGCTCAAGAGTCATGGCCATGAGGTGCCGTCGTTCCAGTCTTAGAGTCCGACTTGTCGTTGTCTCGTTATTGTCGTCATTGGTTGATACCTCATGCTCTATGTTTATTCAGGACTCTATTTTTTCGCCCATTCATCATTTCTTTCCCATTTTCAGTCGCAGCCGTTCTTTCATTTCGAACGGCCTTCGGTGTTCCGTGTACTTCGTTGTCACCACTATTCCCCACCCACTTGCCAGGAGCACCGTCGTAATCCCCATCCCCAAAGTTGCGTATTCGTATTCTTATGAATATCCCATTTGTCGTCAACCGATCGTAATGTTGTTCAGTGGTATCCTCTGGACATGATGTTCCCCATTTCTCATCTCTGTCGTATATGCATTCTGTATCTCGTCGCACCAGTAGTTGCAATGAAACAATCAAAAGTACAGGTTTTTGATTTACTCGTATCTCTCTTTGTGTGAGTTTGGTCTATGATGGGTGAGACTGTGAGTAGCCTCGACTACAACGCATATGCAAGTACTTGCATGTTTTCGAGAGTGGAACATCAGGGTAAAGCACTTTGCCGCGCATGAGAAGTAGCCAACACACTTCTCGTCCTCCACCCTCTTCCTCCCCGTCGTCCGTCTCTTCAGCGATCTCTTCTGCGCATTCGACCGCAGTCAGGAAGCCTGGTGCTGGGCGCTCAAGGAAAATGTTCCCGCCGAGAACAAGCAACTACGAACGACTCGAGACCGGCATGGGACCCAGTCGACTCAACGGCGTGCGCAAGTTCGGCTGGAAGAAGTTCGCGATAGGAGCAGTGGTTATTATCGGGCTCGTGTATGTGTTTGGGCCACGGAAGGAGGATATCATACCAGAGAAATATATCCCTAGTGAGTGCCACGTCCTATCTCACTGTTATTGCGTCCTGACACATACTCGCAGCATTCCCTAGACCACCATATGAAGACTCTAATGGAGAGACGGGAACCCCGCCGCCACCCCAGCCGACGTATCACCCCGTTATAGACTCTCCTCACATGGATGACGAAGAGATCGCACCGCCTTCGACTGTACGACCAACCTCTCCAGAAACTGACCCTGATCTCAGCAAAACCGTCTACTGTACCGCGCCATCAAAGCCCTCATTGCCCTTGGTGCAATATGCTCTCATGATCGATGCTGGTTCTACTGGCTCACGCATCCACATCTACAAGTTTAACAACTGCGGTGCCTCTGCGCAATACGAGTATGAGGTGTTTAAGCAGACGCAGCCAGGTTTATCGTCTTATGACGGTCGTCCCTTGGAAGCTGCACAGAGCTTGGATGTTCTGCTTGATGAAGCACTCAAGGTTGTCCCTGTAGCCTTGCAGAAATGTACACCGGTCGCCGTCAAGGCTACGGCTGGGCTTCGTCTTCTTGGCCAATCGCAGAGTACGGAGATCCTCGATGCCGTCACACATCGCTTGCGCGAGAAGTACCCGTTTAATCTGCAGGAAAAGGATGGCGTGGTCATCATGGATGGGAAAGACGAGGGTGTCTACGCATGGATCACCGTAAACTATCTGATGAACACTATCCGCGCCGACACCTCTTCCAACACCCCTACATACGCTGCTCTCGACCTCGGTGGCGCGTCCACACAGATTGTCTTTGAACCGGTATTCGATTCGACGGCGCCCGACAGTGCACTCGAGGAGGGAGAGCACAAGTATGATCTCAAGTTTGGCGGGAAGACCCACGTTTTGTACCAGCATTCATATCTTGGATATGGCCTCATGGAGGCACGGAAGAGTGTGCACCGCCTGGTCGAGTTCATGAGTTCATTCCAGAAGCAAAATGACGACGGGACGATCTCCAACCCGTGTCTTGCCCAGGGGACGAAGAGGGTGGTAGAAGTCGAGGACGAGCGGACAGATACCAAAAGGAACGTAACGATGTCTGGCGCTGATGTTGGCTCCTTCGAGGCCTGCAATAAGATCGTTGAGCTGGTGATGGCGAAGAACGCGTAAGTTTATTTTTGGGTTCACTGTAGGTTCCGACGCTCACTGTTCGACTAGAATCTGCGAGGTTAAGCCCTGCTCGTTTAACGGCGTATACCAGCCCTCTCTTCTTGACACTTTCCCTAACGGCAAAATTCTCCTAATGTCCTACTTCTACGACAGACTTAACCCATTACTACCAGAGTTCAACGCCGCCCCTCCAATCAAAGTGTCCACTCTCGCAACATATGCAGAGCAACTCTGCCAGGGCAAGCCGTCATGGAAAACGCAATGGGGTCACGATGATGTCTTGATGGAAGAAATCGAGGGCCGTCCAGAGTGGTGCCTCGATATGACCTTCATGCACGCTTTGTTGAGGTTAGGATACGAATTTGGGAGCGACAGGCCGGTAGAGATCGGGAAGCGGATTGACGGTACGGAGTTGGGCTGGGCTCTGGGGGCGACCATTTCGATGGTCAGTGGTGGAGAGCTCAAGTGTATAGTATAGATCAGCCATGCTTCACGGCTTGTTTTGATATGTAATGGATATTGTAGGGAGTTAGAGTATTGTGCCGATAATTATATGCATATCTATCTCATGGTATCGTACTAACATTTCCGCGAAATCTTACATATTCTGTAATGCGACTCAGGTTTCTCAAGGAGCCTTGAAAATCATGTTGAGTATTAGAGTGGTGAGCGACAACAGCTTAAAGTTCGGCTCTCAGTTACAGACTTACATCCTTCGTGCACTTCTTCAAATGAACAATATTCTCTATATATCATCGTCTTCCCCTCTTTCAATCGAGCGCACTGGCAGCGCTTTTTTACTATTCTCAGGCACCGCATCTTTGCTTGGCGATTCGCATCTAATGCAAGAGCTACACGCACGGTTTGACACTTGGTAGCCACTAGCTAAAATAGAATTGCTTGCCATCAGCCACCGGCAAGCTCGCCGACCCGACCCGTAAGCTTACCGTCAGACAAAAAAGGAGTATTATGAGACCCTTACGAGACCCGTCCCTTACCGTAAGCTAACCAGGTAAGGTCTTGGACAGCTTATGACAACAGCTCGCAGCCAGCTAGCTATGACACCATAGAAATGTCATATATAGGCTGTGCAACTTAGTTGATTGATTGTCTTATTCATTTGTCTGCCAGGAAATAATCATAAAATAATTTCTATTCATGTTTTATTGACTAGTATATGGATACATGTACTAAATAATGATAACAGTACTACATACACGACAGCAACAACGGCATTGCGAAACTCGGCGGAACTTGCAGAAAATCCTCCATTCAGTTCATTCTCCCTCTAGTACCCCTTTCCCCCCTCTGTATGCTTATTGTCCTATGCACGCCTCAAAATATCAAACACTGTAAGACTTGTGAGTAAAACTGCGAGAATGCGGGGCACTGAGGGGGGACTGAGAGGAGGTATGTGAAACATACCGGTGATGGTTTGAGACAAAAGAACGCGCTGGCAGACAACGCTTATAAATCAAATCCGAGCGGACATTAGATATGCCCCGATTCATCCAGTGCGCTTCGCGTGTGCCTAAGCAAGCGGAATTTTGTCAAAGTCCTGTTTGCCAATGGACAACTCTTCCACATCTCAGTAGAAACATTTGGAAAAGATATAGAATGCACAAGATACATGTAAAAATCAATCATTTGTGTATAATGAAGGCAGGAATACATCCAAATAATTACTAATATATATTCTTTGTGTCATCAGGGTGCTACAAGGTATTATAACAGCTAATGGTCAGGTCTTCACATTGATACAGTAAGAGCTCCGAAGATTGTCTTTGAGAGCTCGCAATCTGCCATCTGAGAGGTTGGGGTCACAGCGTGACAATCAAGCCCGATTGAGGTTGTCGCGCGCCGTCACTTAGCTACACGCGAGACAGGAGACCAGGTTGCGGGCTGAGTATTCTGTAAGCTGTACACAAGCTGGTGAATGAGCCATTCGCAAGCGCAGCGATACCTGATCACATCCAATCGGAGATAAGCTCCCTGCATGATATACACGTGCTAATCACTCGGCATCCAGTTTGCCCGTCGACGGCTGATCTCAAATACCTGATGGCGGCACATTGTACAGTCGGCGGTGTACGGTACATTGGCCCATCAGGCTGTTCACTTATCTACCAGCAACTAGCCTCAAGACTGACATGGACCCAGGTCGACCCAACAGCGTGCGCAAGCGTCGTTGGAGGAATGTTGCGGTATCAGCAGGAGTCGTGATCGTTGTCGGGCTTGTGTGGATGTTTGGACCACGGACAGAGGATACCGTTCCACAAGATCATATCCGTGAGTGCTCTGCCTCACAGGATTACACGTCGCTGCTAATGTTCGAACATACTCCGCGATCCAGTGGTTCCAGATGATGGAGACTGGCCGTTAGTCGCCAAGCTGAAGGAGACTTTCTGGAACCAACAACAGTATCTCTTCGGAGGGATCGAAACATATCCTAGCCCACTTGAAAACTCGGCTTCAGAGACGGATACGCCACCCCAGCCAACGCAAACGTATGATCCTGCTGCTGCGAATCATCCTATAAACATAGATGACGATATCATTCCCCTCTCGGTCATGCTACCCTCATCTCCTGACACCGACCCTGACCCCGCCAAAACCATTGTTTGCACTACTCCATTCAAACCTTCGCTACCGCTGGTGCAGTACGCCGTGATCATCGATGCCGGCATTACTGGCTCACGGATGCATATCTACAAGCTCAACAACTGCCTTCCTACCATCCTGTACGAATATAAAGTATTCAGGACCACGCGTGCAAGCCTCCACAGGTATCAAGATCGTCCCCTGGAAGCTGCACAGAGCTTGGATGTTCTGCTTGATGAGGTGCTCGACATTGTCCCCACTGCGTTGCATAAATGGACTCCGGTGATTATTAAAGCTTCCTATAGCCACCGTCTGTTCCTCGACTGGAAGAAGTGGGCAGAGATTCTGGACGCAATTCGGCATCGTCTTGATGAGAGATACCCCTTCAGTCTACGGGATGCCGGTATCATGAGCGAGAAAGAACAAGGGATCTATTCGTGGATTGCTGCAAACTACTTGATGGACGCCCTCCACGCCGACTCACCTCCTAACACCCCAACTTACGCCGTTTTGGGCCTTGCTGGCGCTATCACGAATATCATCTTTGAACCGGAACTTGATTTGACGAAGCCTGATAACGTGCTCCAGGAGAGCAAGGACAAGTACGAACTCAACTTCGGCGGCAGGATTCGTGTTTTGTACCAGCATACACACGTCGGATTTGGACTCAATTCCGCACGCACGAAAATACATCACTTAGTCGAGTCTATGGCCTCGGTTGAGGGGCAAATGGCACACGAGGGTACGATCGCGAATCCGTGCCTTGCGAAAGGGACGACGCAGGTAGTGGAGACCCTATGGGAGCGCAAGAGCAAGAAAATCAATATGATGGGAGATGACGTTGGCTCCTTCGAGGCCTGCAATAGGATCGTTGAACTCGTACTAGCGAAGGATCCGTAAGTACACCCTCTGATTCACATCCCCATGCACTAATTTATCCTACCAGGATTTGTGAGGTTAGACCTTGTTGGTTTGATGATGTAGATCAACCCTCCCTACTCGATACTTTCCCTAACGGCAAAGTTGTTCTATATTACTACTTCTACGACAGGATCCGGCCATTAATCGCAGAGTCTAGCGCAAAACCTCCCCGAGCCATCAAAATTTCTGTCATCGCAACTCTTGCAGAACAACTCTGCCAGGGCAAGTCCTCATGGGATAAGTGGTGGGGTCACGACGACGCACTGATGGTGGAGCTCGAGCGTAATCCGCAGTGGTGCCTTGATCTCACTTTCATCTACGCTTTGTTAAGACATGGATACGGATTAGAGAGCGACAAGGAGGTGCAGATTGGTGCAGAGTTGGATTGGACCTTGGGCGTGGCTATTGCGATGCTGCAGAGCTGAAGGGTAAAACGGGACTCTCTTATACACGTATACGACCGTGCGTTTTATTTTATTTTACATTGGGTATCGGGGGGCAGCTATACTATCGTATTGACAAATGAAACGTATGTCATGTTGCGGGGTCATCTTCGTGTATTCGCTTGACGATCTCACGAGTTTCTTGCCCCTTACAAGGCTTCCACCGGGTAGAATGACAGATTAAAGTCAGCTAGAATCAGACCCAGGAGTTTCGAGTTGTTGAGGTACGGCAAGACTTTACAAGATAGGGCCGAGATGCGTGCCAGAAGGCTGAGCGAAGGAAGGACACGGGCGTCCGCTCCGTAGTACCCCGAGGTAGCATCTTGTTCACTGGTCTGAATCCATCAACGTAGAACCTTGGGCCACAAAAACCAGGAAAAAATCCACTATAAAGGTCCAGCTTCAAAGGCGGGTGTCATTGGTAGGATAGCAAAAATTGTCAGAGGAAGTCCGAGAGTTTAACCTCATCCAATAGACGCTTCACGCTTTTTTTGAGTTAGTTTGCAATTGAAGAAGTTCTTCCTAGCTATCCCGTTGAAATCACTGTGTCTTACAACATACAAGCGAAAATAACTAGGTTTTATACAATGCATCTATGCCTACGAAGTCGTTTTCATGCAACTTTGATTAGAATACAATAATTACCGTAAGCTCTGATAGGCACCGGAATTGCACCCCGAAGAGAAGTACAACTTACACATATTGCTGACTGTCTGGGAAACACAAAACATTAATGGAGCAATCGAAGGTATTGTCTGGTATACTTCGGACCTTGACATATCGCGTCTTGCATACTCAACCCACAAGGAGTCCGACTCCGAGGTATGAGGGGAGGTGAATGGCTGCGAACGTCCTGTATGACACCCAAATGCCCTGCTCAATTAACATCCTATGCAAACTAGCGGAGTTCTACGTAGCAAATGTGAACTGTTCGTACAACGCGGTACCCTCATAAACTGTTCCGTTGCCTAATTTCCCCGTCACGCTCCCTATCCAACGCAAACTAGTTCCAGTCTCTTGAGTGATTTCTTGCTTATGCGTCACCTGTACTTCCAAAACGCCTTCTCCTTCTATATCTGCGGTGATAGTAAACCCTTGAGGAGGATCCGAAGCCGGGGTGGGAGGGAAGATGATGGATTCGGGAATCGCGCGGACGCTCAGTCCCGAACAGGTCGAAGTCATGATTTCCCCGTCTCGAGCGAGATAGTTACTGGCTTGTTCTGTTCCGTCAGGAGCAACGAAATCGAACCAAACGAGTGAGTATGGTCCGAATCGTGCGTGGCCCCAATACCACGCCTTGACTGCGGTATACATGGGTTTGGCACCCCAATTCTAGAAGAACACGCCGGTCATGAATTTGTATACTTCATTGAGAAAGATATACATAAACAAACCTTGTCGTGGTATCCAGAGCCAGAGAACTGGACCTTGGTCCCATTAAAGTCAAAATCTACCACTGCATTTGCATCAGGTACAGCATTCAGCCACCCAAGTTCAAAGTTATCCCCAAGGTTGAGAGGTTGTCCTGCAGGTGCCGTTGCAGGAGCGCATGGAAAATGAGCAGGTGCAATCTTCGATAAATTAGAGAATTATCAACAACGAATTGCAGTTATCCAACTCACTGATTGAAATGAGACTGTTCCTTGAAGCCCTGATACAGGATCGTCGACCAGAATCTCGTATTGTGACATATCTGGTGAACCGGTCCATCCAGTCAGGGTCCCGTCGAGGATACCCGAGCTCCCATCCCCAATTGTTACAACTATTAGCTCCTCGGCTAATACGCCAACGTTGAACAGAGCGCCATCGGTAGAAGTTACCGATATGGCTACATAGTCTGCTGTTCCGACATCGGTCGTCCCAGTCCAAAGGCCAGTCGCGTCAGCCGTGAAGAAAACAACAACTAGGCTGTAGTCCAGATCTGATGAGACAACATCGAAGTACCACCAGTCAAATGAGGTGCTATTGAGCGATTTGACCTTTGGGGCATCGAAGCCTGAAGATAAGGAAGAGAACTGCGCGACGCTGGGAGAGGATGAGGTTGTGCCGGGGATCACGTCGATGGAAATGGGTACACTAGCTCCAGTAGCAGTTCGTAGGACGGCGAGCAGCGGTATCAACAACAATGGCCATGGCTGAATCATCGTCGAGGAAGATTAGTCGAGATTTCGTGGATAGCTTGCTCACTCACTGAGCAGAGGGCCCCATTTTATACGGTGCGGATATGAAGACCTTCGGGCTTAGATGCCGTCCAGTCAGAACTGGCCTGACTGTCCAACGTTAGCCCTGGGCGGGTAACTAAGTTTCATTCATGAATACTTCTCGAGAACTCGGATCTGTTTTTCTGACAGGCCCGCCGAACAGATAGGTCTGTGCCGTCTTATTCCCAACAGAATTAAGGGCGAAGAGGTAATGCTTGCGTTCCAGGCTTCGAAGACCGCCCCAATGAGAAGCTCTGCTGCGCATGTGGACCTCTGTTTCATGGGAAAGCTACGTTCGGGGAGAGTATTGAAGGTGGAGATATCAAAATAACTGCCGTAACATCTGCAAAAATCGCGTGCACTCGCAGTTGAAGACTCGAGTACTGGTGACACCTGCTCTTCTCTTTCGTCGTATTCAGAATCTATGTGAGTATATATCACAATTGCTACTTTGATCCCGAGGGCCGCTGCTTACAGGGGAACTGGGCGGTGCAGATTGGAAGTAAGATTCAAGAGCTTGAATACTCTGTCAAACTTGAAAGTAAAACGGCTCAACTGATGGACCCCGGATACCAGACTTCAAGGAGAGCGCGGAACCTACTTCTCGTTTTGAATGATGCTTTGTGCTGTTTTCAACGGAATTTTTTTGAATATATAAGGATATATACCCAGAGAATTAATGTCTCCTAAGAGAATTAATGTCTCCTAATATTTATACTCTGGACTGCAGCCTCCTGCGGCTAAACGGGATGCCGAGCAATTCGGGGTCCCTGATCATTGTCACGGTCACGGTCACATCGCAGCTCGGAGTCCCAACTCTGATTCTAGGCGTTTACGGCAAGTCTCTCTGTTACTACCTTGACTCAGCACCTTCACCTTGAAGCTTGAAGTTTAGGGTCTCTTAATTGAAGATCTCCAGGCTCGGCCGTGTCATTCAATTGAGCCGAATTAAGCCATTATATGCGCGAAAATTGAATAGTTTGAATTTTCCGATGCCAGGGTGGTCCTCTTCAATCAAGTTACAGGGACAAACTTGGTCATAGGAACCAGTACTTCGAGGCGTTACTTCAGGGTAAGATCTTTCTCAAGCATAGCTACCATTGATCTATTTCGTATTATTTAGGCCACTGTGAAAGTGTATCGCCACTACGCCTCGGGGTCCGAGACCTCGTTGCACGGTCCCATCTTGAACTGCCAAACCAACAGCCTAGAAGTCTGAAGACTGATGTCAAAAACGGATCGTCCCTCCCCAATAGCTCAAGCCTCGGAGCCTAGAGCCATGGTGCTCGTGAAATCACAGAGGAGTGGCTCATATTCAGCCAATCGTTGCCCAGAATGAGCAGAACAGCATCACACATACCTCCTCAATGTATGCGATCAGCAGCGCCACTGGCACCGTGAGTACACATGAGCGTTTTTCTATGTCGCATGACTATGTATCTTCACTTAGAGTCATATCTTCAGGTTCTTCAAAAGGTATTCGCCGAGAAACACCCAGACCTACTCGCCCCAGGTTTGGCCCTATCATGAGCGTCCTCACTATACATGGTATATTCACAGTATAGCGTGAATTACCCTTGGATCTTAGCGTATGTCAATGACGTATACTTGGCACGCATATCCATGATGTTCCTACAGGCAAATAACAAATCCCGATGATTGAAAACTTACCCAGCAAAGCACGCAATTTGGTGTGGAACTCGACTATATTCAGTCCGATACTGATGCTACGGTAATATAGGGATATGATGCTACAAGTGAGGTGTGCGTTATGCGATACTTGTACATGGTATGAGGTGTGAGGTGCGCAAGAGCTCAGGTAGAAAACATGCGAGAAGAGCTGGATTACAGAACGAGAGAGAGACAGCATATAGGTTGCAAGATATCATAGTAAACGAGAGAGCTAATATTAGTCCTGGAGGGGTGGTGACAGGAAGGTTCAATGGGAACGGAGGAAAGATCAGCGAATTACCGTTGCCAGGAACATGTTCAGGGATCCAGTCCTGAAAAAAACATGATTAGGTACGATGTCCCATACACTCGCAGAACAAAAGCTCACCATCAGGGGTGTAGCGGTGTGTCAAAGGCATGGGGCACATCAACAAGATGTCAACGCGCAATCACTCAGTGCCTACTCAACGGAGCACCCATATCCAGCACCCAAAATTCGCCTTCATCCGGGGGGCGACTCAAGCCCATAAAAATCCGTTTCCCTTCCAGCAGGTCCACGCGCATCATCCCTCGTTGTCGAGTGTATTCATCAAGCTCCGGGGTGTCCCTGCACCGCTTGGTGAATGCCTCTTGCACTTTGGCACGGCGTCGGTCGGTAACATAAATGTCGCGCTCCGCGTCCGTCAGTGTGGTATGTAAAGAATCATGAATCGTGCAGAAAATGTCTCTGCAGGTAATCCCCGCCGGGTTCTCAACAATGATTTCCCAGTATGGAAGAAGTCTGCATTGGATCGTCATCCTCGTCAAAGCCGTATTCGCGGCGGGCTTGTCCAGGTCGGAATTGGACAATGCCAATGGAGGCATACGGCTGTGGTCCCGGATGCAAGAAACCGATTGTGCAACATCGAAGAATAATTTCTTCTTGCAACGTGTTGAATCGTATGGTAATAGCTGCCAATGGAGATAAATCGGCTCTAGAGGTACAACCGTAGGCGCTGCTAAGTCACAAACGGCAAAGGTGAGTGACGCTCAAGCATTGACGGCGTTAGCACTGGTGATCTATGACATACTTGACTTCAGGATGCCCTTCAAAGGGCGCTTTAAAGAATCGGGTTGAGGTGTCAGTGTCCTCTCCGTAATACGCGATGAGAGAGGCGTAGGAGGAGGTCTTGAAGTTGACGAAGAGGCTCTGGGACGCGGCCTCGAGGGTATATGCCTGATATCCGATGCCGGGCTCAGCGTTCTCTCTTTCAACTGCGATAGCGAAGCCGTCGATGGAGGAGGACTTGGAGAGGTCGTCGAGGGGCGTGTCTTTGACGAGGACCGCCTATCCTTGAACATACCAGGCTTCGCGACGTCTCCCACAGGAGTGCATGACTTCCAGCCCTCTTCACGCAATGTTGCCCCGACGTTCCACCTTGGTGTCGGTGCGACGATACCCGGCGTGGGTGGGTGCGGATAAGATGATGATGATGTGCGGGATGCTGATCGAGACTGTGGGGTTGAGCCTCGTGAAATAGATATGGATTCCTTGCGTTTCGGGAATCCCGGCGACTGAGGGGAGGACAGCCGATCGCTTTCAATGGAACCTTCATCGTCAAAATCTCTCGTCGTGTCAAGATGAAGATATAACTCCCCCTCCCCGACGTCAGGTAGTGGAATCCTACCAATTTTTGGTGCCGGAGGAGTAGATGTAATGTCCAAGCTCTTCTTGAGCTTCTTGAAGAACGACTCCATGCCGCTAGGTGAGCGAACCGTCATTTGATATCGTTAAGGGAGGGGGATGTGGGGGATGGTGAAGGGGGAAGAGGGTCTTCATGCCAGAATCAAAGACCAGTATCTCAATATATGTGGATTACATCCCGAGAAGCCATGCTCACCGTATCGTCGGCTTCCAGGGGCAGTACTTGGACAGCCTGGTCGTATAGTCGTCAATCCAGAGAGACACCTCCGGGGCCTCCCAGGTCAAGCTCCCCGAGCAGATATGGACCGTGAGGCCCTCGTGCCTGCCTTGTGTGGGCTGAAAGGAAAGGACGAGGTATTGAAATCATCTCTTGTCCTCGCCTTATACACGAGGCACACGCACATGGCCAAGATGATCTCGGACGCCCAAAGAAGCCTCTCTTTCTCCGGTTCTCCCCCTGCGTCTACATCACGTGCTCACTCGGTAATGATGTCCAGATGTTTGCGAGTTATTTGCTGATGTGGGTCCGCGCCTTTCTTGTGACAGTTGCCAACTTGGCAGACACCGCTGCAGGACTGGTGGTCGTCATTCCACAATATTGCTGCATTATTGTGTTAACCAGACCCTTTCCAGAATATGCAGTGCTCATTTGCACGGCTAGCGGGCACCCACGCTCCTTTAGCCATCATGAAGCAGCAAACTCCCGTAGAGAACGCATCAGTGCATGGTTCTACATGAAGCTTCCTGCGGGATCTAAAAAGAGGTAGATTTTTCCGCGGGCAGCCTGCTGACTTTACACGTTGAGATAATTCAGATACAGCCGCCAAGAGCCACCGAACCTTAGATCTGGCAGGCCAGAGCGATCAGTCGACACATCCTTGCGCGGAGATTGCATTAATGTGAGTATTCCGTTCTGGTCTTGCTCCGCCATCTCACTGCCCTACCTCCAACCTCATGGCAATCAACTGCTCTTGAATAGACCGCTGCAGGGTCTGATTGAGATGCACTCCGGATCGGCTGCCCGCA
Organism: Hermanssonia centrifuga; assembly: GCA_001913855.2. Taxonomy (NCBI): domain Eukaryota; kingdom Fungi; phylum Basidiomycota; class Agaricomycetes; order Polyporales; family Meruliaceae; genus Hermanssonia; species Hermanssonia centrifuga. The sequence goes on from MLYV02001198.1 coordinate 166,318, forward strand.
CAATATCAACCTCAAGGGTTCCTGATCAGATCGTAAATTAGGGAAGGTCTTCATTTCTGCCCCCACGAGATTGGCCAGGAACTCACGTGCCCCTCTATCTGCTATGCTTAAAGTCGCAAAGTCTCCAGCCAAGACAGGTCGTCACAATTGACTTCGTACTCTCCGACTTTGGTAAAGAAAGCTGGGGGAAACATCGCTGATGAGTCTTTGAAGCATCGGGGCCGGTTGGCTGACTTCTGCATCAACGGTTCCGGGGTAGATGACTCTGACTGCACGGCGCTTTCACATGAGCAATTCAAATGCATAGTTCAAGCGTAACGTGTGGTGGTAAGTCAGTATACCACGGGATCCTTTTTAATACTCTAGAACATGGAGGAAGACGATGGTTCTAGTGATCCGGGCTCGTTCCTGCTGTCTTTGACACTCGCCACACCGACTGTCAACGGGGCGGACTTGCATGACTATCCCCGGGTTGTAGTACGCATCTGCTAGGACTAGAACCGGGTGCTCCCCTGACTAAACGAGGAGGGGTTCTGGGGCGAGATCCGTCATTCTGCTAGTCCAATCCGAAGCTTACTGAATATCCTACACGACTCTCGGGATGGGAAGATAACGTCTCGAAGCATGCTCTCTGGTGCCCAGTTATTTGTTATTCTTCCCGCGTATGTATCAATCAGGAGTCTAGAGGCATGAAGTCGTAGCAGTTAATGTACAGTCTCTTGTTAGATTATAGAAGTTGAAATCAATAAAAATATTTAGAGGTGTAAAATAGGGTCTGGAGTGCGACCGGTAGTCATCAGATAGTTCTCTCTGAGAGAGCTGATCTGCCCGTAAGTCCACAGTATTCCCGTGCGGGACAATTAGGGATGCTGCATTGAAGGCCGGGCTGCTCTCCTATACATGGACTATAAAACGTAGTGCGCCGTATACCGGGTCTCTAGACCCTTCACGAGCCGGTCCTCCCTGAGGCAGTGCGACGGCTGTCCGTTTATGACAAGCGTCTGCTTTGGCACTGCACAGTATGTCTCTGGATGGAGGCCCTTCCACGCAGATACTTCTGTGCTAACGACATAAACGCACCATAATTATCTTCATAAAAACCATTCCGATGTTATGACGTTGAGGCATCGCCTGACTCCAAGCATTGCTGGCGAACGGAATTTAAACCTGTCAATACGGCGGCAGAAAATGGCCAATTCCCCATCAACAAGCTGGAGCTATTCTGTCTCAATGAATAAGATACATTGCAAGATCCTCTGAGCTGCACAAAAATGGGACGCACCGGCTGATGCATGAGAGCTTGTGGCGCTGTCATTGATGTGTGCTTCTCCCGCAATCCACAGAAAAGGATGTGCCCGGCAATGCTAATACACCAAGTAAATATGGCTCATCCTGGAGATCTGGCTAAAAAACGGAAGTGATAGCTGGAATAAGTATATCGGGTTCGTAGAGATGGTGGGACCAGTGAAATATGTAATTGATGGAAGTTGCAGGAGCGCCCTTGTACTTGGATTATGTATAGCGTGATCTGACAATGCCAATGGATCAAAACTGCTAATAGCGTAGTAAGCCTTGTAATATCTGAACTCAATCGCATACCGTGTAACCCGAAGTTGAGATCGTGGGACGAGGGTAAAGTATTTGTGAGCGGGCATTTCAGGAGTCACGTTCGCCTTGTGACTGTCTGCAGGTAGGCTTCTGTGCCTGCCAGTAACCGATGTTCGGTCAATGCATCAAGCAAGAGCACATTGTCATCTTGAGAGTGTGACCGCTGGCCCAAAATGTCACCGTCAGCGACGCGTCGCAATCAACAGCTGATACTGCCAAAACATACTCGGCCTTCAGAAGTGTCACCTTGACCGACGTCCACTTGATATTCCCTACAGACTACTCTAGTTATTCATCCAACACCTATTGGTATACGCACTGGCCGAGGTCGGAAAGGCCTGCAGGAAGGTTGAACACAACGGCATCCTTATCAGGCTGAATCAACAATCTGGCAACTGTACATACTGACGTTGAATCTGGCAGCTTTGAAGGCTCGGACCTATGTTACAAGGAAACACCCTGTGACCACGACTCGGAGGAAGGCGTGATATATCCAATTTTACGAGGGGAGATCATATGACAACAGTAGAGTCTTACTAACGAATCTAGTGCAGCGTAGCGTCAGCAGAATGCATAGATATTACGAGGTGACATACTATCGTGGCATCCGCCTATTTCGAACAACGCAGGCCTGTATTGGACCTTCAAAGTTGCAAGAATTTCTTGAATAAAAAGCGTAAGTTTGGGGACATTCTAGAGATGAAGACACATTAATGTGAGAAATGTTCACTGCTATAGCATGAGCTGTACTCGTACTACCATTGACACACTGGCATTCGCCGTCACTGCGATGCTGTGCTCAGACTCGCTCGGTAGCAGAAGCTGTACATTTCAGCCCCCCGATATGCCTATTTTGAGTAAACTGACTTGTTTTTATGCAGGTTGCAAGCAAGGTTGCGAAGCTGGCGCGGTATGAGTTCAACTTGAAATTGGTTCAGGTTCAATTCAACAACCAACCCAAATTCAAGCGCTCGGATCGAGGCAAAGCAGATGTTCCGCGAGCAGATCAGTGTTTCTAGCGAGCGCCTCTCTACCTTCATTTCTGCGGTGGCCAAGCCGAACTCCGTGCCTATGTTCTCCTATTATTTAAAGTGGCCGAGTCTATGTTTTAACTCGAGTCAACTTGTAATACGGCCACGATCGCGAAAACATCCAAATTCCTTCGCAACCTTCACGGGCTCACTATAATCTCGCCTATCACGCCAAACACTCCACCTCGCTTGCACACACGCCCAGAAACGTGTGCGCCGTTCGTAGGTAACTGGTTAACGACCCACCACCATGAGAGAATTCTCAGATGGCATGACCAACCTCGCGAAGGCTACGCTATGGAGGAGGGCGGCGACAGAGCAAGTAAGAAGTCAGGATCTAACACGATGTGCTTTAGATTAACATGTATCGCAGGGAGGACTACTCAGTGGCCAGGATCCTTCAGCTTTCAACACTGCAGATCCACTACGATTGTGGATCATCCAAGTTGGTATGTTCCACATAACCTTTCATTATTGTTTCTTACTGACTGTACGGGTTGGATCTAGGGGTGATCGTCCTGACTACTCAGTTGCTTGCCCTTGGATTGCGCAAGATGCGACAGCCTAAGGTTATCGCTGAGGTTATAGGAGGAATTATCCTAGGTGAGAATTACTTCTTTAGCCCGAAAAGCACACCTTCTAACTCATCGACGATCGTCTGATTCCAATTCATTAATTTCCCAGGTCCAACCGCTTTCGGTCGTATTCCCGGGTTCCAGCAACACATCTTCCCCAAGGATTCGCAGCCCTATCTGTCCCTCGTCGCAAACATTGGCCTCTGTCTCTTCCTTTTCCTCGTTGGCCTCGAAATTGATGCCGCTGTTATCAAACGAAATGCAAGACTTTCTGTCACCGTCGCGCTTGCGGGCATGGCGATACCGTTTGGATTTGGAGCTGCTCTCTCCGTGCCACTTTATCACACCTTCATCGATCCATCCGTCAAGTTTGCACATTTCATGCTGTTCACTGGAGTTGCCTACTCCATCACCGCCTTTCCTGTCCTCTGTCGTATTCTGACAGAATTGAAGTTGTTGGACACCACCGTCGGCATTGTCGTTCTTTCAGCGGGTGTCGGGAACGATATCGTTGGTTGGACTCTCCTTGCGCTCTCGGTTGCGTTAGTTAATGCCGGCTCCGGGTTGATGGCACTTTGGATTCTCCTCACATGTGTTGGGTGGACACTGTTTCTCTTGTTCCCAGTTAAGATGGGTCTGAGGTGGCTCTCAAGGCGCACTGGCTCCGTTGAGAACGGGCCGACGATGTTCTTCATGACAGTGACAATTCTTCTCCTGTTCGGTTCTGCATTTATGACGGACGTTATTGGTGTACATGCGATCTTCGGTAAGTCTCTCGTACATCTGAATCATTATCGGAGCTAATCCACTTTTTAGGGGCATTTTTGTCTGGACTTGTTGTTCCGCGCGAAGGCGGTCTTGCAATCGCCCTCACGGAGAAGCTAGAGGATATGGTCTCAATTATCTTCTTGCCTTTGGTCAGTTACCTCGCTGGCTGTACTGTTTCCCGTTCTGATCGTCATGATAGTACTTCACACTCTCCGGACTTTCTACCGATTTGGGCCTCCTGAATAACGGCATCACTTGGGGTTACACGGTGGCTATCTGCGCCCTAGCATACTCTGGTAAGTTCGGTGGTTGTACCGTAGCCGCCAGATATGCTGGTTTTACATGGCGCGAAGCAAGCACAATCGGTTCTCTGATGAGTTGTAAAGGGTCAGTTTCTACTAGATCTTGTTTTTGCGTTGCTAATATCGTGAACAGACTTGTCGAGCTTATCGTGCTGAACGTCGGGCTCTCCGCCGGCATCCTCTCTCAACGAGTTTTCTCTATGTTCGTGCTGGAGGCGTTACTTCTTACATTCATGACGACACCTGCCGTTACCCTGCTTTACCCTCCTGAGCGGCGCGTCCGAGTCTCAGCTACTGGAGCGAACTTCAACAGCGTTATCGACGCGGATATAGAGGACAAGTCATCCGTCACGGAAAGCCGCCTCGGAGATCCTGATGTGAAGGATCTTAGCCCTTGGAAGACAAGGTTTACGGTCGTCCTAGACAAGATTGAGCACGTTCCTGGTATGATCGCCCTCGCCCAATTCCTGCAACCGCCACCATCCACCTTGGTAGCCAAGGAGGATTCCAAGCGAAGGAGTGGCTCCCGGGACGTTGTGATTGATGCCCTCCGGCTGATCGAGCTGTCGGATCGTACTTCGGCGGTAATGAAGTCGTCCGTCTGGGATACTCTCATGTATACAGACCCTTTGTTGGGCATCTTCCGTACCTTTGGGGAACTCAATGGCATGACTGTTTCTACTTCAATTACTATCGACAGCTACGACGATCTTGCTTCCAGCGTCGCTCAGGCTGCAGGGCGGCATGGATCTCAGCTTGTCCTCGTGCCCTGGCTGCCTCCTTATCACAGCCATCCTGTAGAGCACCACCACCACACTTCCCCTCCTCAAACTCCTATGCCTACCATCAATCCGTTCGATAAGTTGTTCGGAAATGACGGTCCTACGCACACCAGCCATTCCGAATCCGCTCTCCACTCTCACTTCGTGCGCGGCGTCTTCTCCAAGAGCACCACGGATGTTGCGCTATTCGTAGACCAGCATATCCCAGGAGACATGCCAAGAGTGACGACTGGTGCATCGGGCACTGGCGGGCGTTTTCATATCTTCCTCCCGTTCTTTGGTGGCCCAGATGACCGACTTGCTCTGGAGTTCGTCGTGCAGCTATGCGCGCATCCCCGAGTAAGCGCGACAGTCGTTCGATTTGAGAGGACAGACGACCTTAGCCAAAGTCGCTCCATCGATAAACCCGAGGCCGCGTATCTCAGCATCAAGGAGAAGGGCGACGTACACACTCGAGAGAACACATCAACAGTAGCATCCGTAAGTCTTCAATACTGTAAAATTTATGCTAAGTCGGACACTGACGTTGGTCCACTATGTTCCAGCGTGCCTTCCCGGACACTGTCTACGGCAACGCCACGACTCAGACGCGCATGCAGTCTGAGACGGCCGACAACATCATTTGGTTGCGTTATGCATCGCCTTCCTCCACAGAGAGCTTTGACAGCGTGGCTAGCTCTGCGCTGTCCCGCATCGAGTGGAAAGAGACATCTACCCCTACTCCTCTGCATTCGCTCGTTGAACAAGCTGCGGTTCTTGAAGACTCCACGTCAGAGAGACGCAGTAGGCTTATGATCGTCACCGGACGCTCTCGTCGGCTTGCCGTCGAGAATCACCATGTAGAGCTGAAGGCGCTCATCGACCAACATCGTGATGGCGGTGTCATGCAGGAGGTGAAGAAGACAGTCGGCGACGTCGCCTCTTCGTTCATCGTCACTGGAAGCAAGGCCAGCATCGTCGTTCTACAAGCGGCGAATGTCTCTACCGATTAATCACTGGACGAGCCAGTGCGACTTTTCACGACTTTTCACGACTTTTTATGACCCCTTGAGTACCTTATATGGGCTCACCCTATGTCATGTTACCATCTGTCCTTGTAATACCGTTTCCCTTCACGTTCGGCACAATTCTTCTGGCATCCTAGCATCCATCAGTCGCATCTCGCCTTGTATACCTACAATCGCATGTGAACAACATTCAAATTTTATCACGCAGCTGAAAATCCGGAACGAGTGCACTAGTAGAAGAAAACGACAAGATAAGATAGCGTAAGATACACGACAGCGGAGTGAAGAGAGGAAGCAGATAAACTAAGAATTTCTCAGTCTGCGCTCTTCTTTTTCTCCTTTTTCTCCTTCCTCTCTTTCTTGTCTTTCTTGTCTTTCTTAGGCTCTTCCTCTGTCACCTCCTCCTTCCTTTTCTTCTTCTCCTCCTTCTTCAGCGCCTTCTTCTCCTCCTTCGACAGCTTCACCTTCTTCCTCGGTGCCTCTTCCTCGTCTTCATCATCCGAACTGGCCTTGCGCTTCTTCTTCTTCTCCTTCAGAGGTGATGGCTCGATAAGAGGGAGGGCGACTTCATCTTCTTCCTCGGCGTCATCAAGAGCAAGCTGATCGAGCACTTTGCGAATGGTATCGGCGTTCTTAGCTGGGGGTGCGCCAGTCTCAAAGAAGGTAAGGCGCTCCTCAACCTGTTGTCGGAGAGCGTCACCGAAGGCAGCAGTTGGCTTGTCTGTGACTCAGGGATGAGTAAGGGTTTGCATCTATCTCTAATAACAACATACCGGAGTAGCAATCAATTCTTGATGCGATTGAGCACTTGTTCGCCAAGAATCGAGAGATGCGGCCCTTGTGCTTAGGGCCCGCTCTGCCAATGAATGTGGAGTGATAGATCAGGCCGTACTGTTATAAGGGTCAGTTCACATCTAGGGAATTTCAAAAATATAAAAAATATGACCTTTGGTGTGTTGCCCTTCGTCTTCAGCGCCCTGAAAAGCGCCTTCTCCGCACCCAAAATCTGCACCGTACTCGCAGGGTACTTGCTCAAGTTCGTCAAGCTACCCGCATGGCTGATCAGTCTTGCACCGATGCGCTCTCCTAATAGCGCGGTTAAGCTTGGCGCGACGAGGTTCATCTTCTCCGAGAGATACGCCATGAGTGACTTGCGATACTCCGCGATGGACACTACCCGCGTCGCAAATGCCATGATGTTAAGCATGTCGATCTCACTGAGGGAAGAGCCCATGGAGCCATTGGCGGCATCAAGGATGTTCTGGGCGCGAGTCATGTCATCGTCAAGGATGGCGGCAAGATCATGTAGCTTTTCCTCGTTCAATGTTTCCTTGGCGCCGATGAACTGGGCAGCAAGAGCGTACTGGTAGTTATCGGGGACAATTTTGACGAGTTCTGGGAAGTGGTATCCGTACCATTCGCGGATTCGCATAGAGAACAGGTTGACGTCTTTGTCGAGCTGGTCGAGGAGAGCAATGGCCTGGATGATCATGTTGTCAATTCGGTTCACGTTGAACTTCAGTTTAGCACGGGAGTATGAGTGACCGAGACCGAGTTGCGCTTTGGTAAGGTCATCTGCCTGGAGGCCTTTGAGCAGCTTCGGCGCATGGAGACGGATACCGCGAATGAGGTCTTTTGTGGTTTCATCGGTGTCACAGTTAAAACCGAGGGCAGATTTTATGGCGGATGCAAGAGGTGGGTCCCATACACCGAGAACAACACCCGACTTCTTGTTGGGCTTCGAGAGGTTAAGCTCGAGCAGCGACTGTAGGTGCTCGTTGAGAACACCTGGCTCATCATCAATACATGAACATTCATTAGACACTTATACATACCTTCTGAGATATCGTTTGCGTTCTCCAAAGCATGCGCTGCGCTCTTGAAGGGCGAGAAACTCAACAAGTTAACCATCTTGCCGAATTTTGCCAAGTCTTCGATGGAATCTTGAAGAGCTTTGGTTGAGGAGCCCAAAGCATCTTGAAGCTTGACCTCGAAGATGGCATAGCCAGAAGCAGACTCGAAGAGGATGTGAGAAACCATCTTCGCAGCCAAAGGCGAAACTTTCGCTCAGGTCGCTGTGAGCGGTCGAAAAGTAGCTTCAAGCGCCTATTTCTTTGATGATCTTCCCTCTTGGATACTTAAGCTTTTTATTGCAATAAATATCTCTATTATTTCTCTATAACGTTTTCCTATGTTACCTTATTAAGCCAGAACAGATAATCAAGTATTAATTAATGGTCTTTACTTTGAACCTTCTCACGGCTTGGTCTGTATGCACCAAGCCGTTCAATGACTATTCAATCGTATCACTGCCGTCGACCTCCACACATCCTCGTACTTGTGCCAGTGGACTTGCCCCGTCTTCTAGCATGCATCTCAAGAAGTTGCAAGAGTCTCAAGAATGATCACCGGAGTCCGCGATTTTGCATTTTGAGACGACTGGGGACGACTCCCACAGCTAGTGAAAAGACTTCTGTTTGAATGTCGAGTCCTTATCAGGGGACTTTTGCCTGGCTCTCCGAGACGGCGGCTGCACACGTGTACCAGTGAAATTGAAGAACAGCACAGTGTGGGTGCGTCGAGACTTTGCATGCTGCCTATTCTGACTAGATATGGACAACGGGCAGAATATCTACCCTACTCTAATCAGCAGAATTTGCGTTACTCTCAATCCTCTCTCACGCGCTCGGTCTCGCATCTTCACCTACATCGGCAATGTGCCCACGGTTGATTATGCCGGCGCGCTATACGCAGACTTCTGCTATTCATTCCAGGTTCACAAGTTTTTCATATAAGACTCAACCAGAGGCCACAGTGCTTTGCTTAACTTCGGTTCGGGCGGTACTTTTTAGCCTATTTGGCCAACATCAGCACAGCGTTCGAGATGTGCGTGCACTCATCCAGTTAGTTTGGGCTAGCCTGAACGTTCACCCTACGTCAGTCTTATGCATATCATATCATATGCACCGCTAAATCGGTTTGCTAACGATGTTTTCACTACAGAGACCTAGCCAAGCGCATTCTCCTGTGGGAAATCATTACCACAGTTCTGGCAACAGCCCATGTTGGACGACAAAACATCGGTTATATTAGGGTGTATTTCTCAGGTATGAGTCGTCGTAAACTCACCACAACACGGACGATAGTTTACCAGCCTCGGAAAGTACACCATGAGGGTATATTAACCCATCCCTCGTACTGACTCGCGCACCCCCCACAGTCCACATCCGCAAGTTGATTCGCGATGGCCGTAGAACTGACGCAACTCCGCGATATTATTGTCGGTACAATCGACGCAATCCTCGACGCTTGTAAACGGGAAGGCAAAGACTTTCCCAAACTCGACGTACCCGCCGAACCTGCTGAATTCCTGCCGGATGGTATCCGCAATGACTCGCAGGTGCTAGATGCCATCACCTTGGGGGTTGCCGCTGCGTCCCAGTTAATCGCGACACTTCAACCCCCGGCTATGACGCTATATACTTCCGCGACCAGGGTGAGCATATTTATTCAATCGTGCTTGTACCACGAGAATAACAGTATACGACCACGGCGGTAGTTTAATCTCTCTGCCTGCATAGGAGCTGCGGAACGGTGTCATGTCGCCGAGATTCTGCGTGATGCTGGTCCAAAGGTAGTCTCCATTGGGTCCTTGGAGTCCAGTGACTAATCGAATTGAAGGGAATGCATATACGAGACATCGTAAAGTTGAACGGCACAGATGCAGTAAAGCTTGGTGAGTTCCTTGTGCAAAAATGCACTGCAAAGTTTAATAAACAATCACATAGGCCGTATTCTACGTTATCTTGCCACAAACCACATTTTCTCGGAGGTAGAGCCCGATGTCTTTGCAAACAACATGATCTCGTCCTTGTTAGATACCGGAAAAGTGATCTCAGCCATCCAATCTGAGTGAGTTCTTTGTTGACTCCATCGTTATTTGGATCACGTAAAACCCTTCATAGTCCCGTAGGCAAATTTGACAACACAAACGGTCTCACTGCGTGGATATCGTTTATGTAAGGAGTGTTCGCTCCCCACATCCCGATATATGCTGATCTTCTCATACCTCAGAGCCGATGACTGCATGAAATCTGCGGCATACCTTAGCGATACCATGACAGACCCAAAGACTGCCCACTCACAAGATCCGAATGAAACCAGTATCCAGAAAGCGTTTAGGTTTGAAGGGACGCGCTGGGAATTTCTAGAGAGACCTGAGAATCTGTTCATGTTCCGCCGTTATGGAGCAGCGATGTCTGGCGCCGCGAAGTTGCAGCCACCTTGGGCGGTTCTCACAAGTAAGTCACCTCCTTCTTCAAAGGATGTTCTGACATATTACTAGGCTATGAATGGAACACTCTGCCGAAGGGTGCTGTCTTTGTAGACGTTGGAAGTGGCCTTGGAAATTTCTCTCTAGAAGTTGCCAAAATTCGTCCAGACCTTACATACATCCTCGAAGACCGCCCTCCTGTAATGGAAAAGGCCAAGAAAGTGAGCCTTCCTAGCTCAAGGGTCTACATTGCTTAGCTGACGCTACGTAGTACTGGGAAGAACAAGCGCCGTCAATATCTGCCGCTGGCAATATTCATTTTATCGGTCAGTGGTTTTGCCAAGTTGGCGCACCCGCCGCTGAATAGCCTGTGCAGGACACGACTTCTTCAACCCCCAGCCCCAACTCCCGGCTATGCCTGATGTTTTCTTCATGCGAACCATTTTGCACGACTGGTCTGATGAGTTTGCGGTTCGGATACTCACAAACTTACGACATGCCGCCAAGCCAGATACCAAGCTTTTGATTATCGATACGCTCGTCGAATACGCTTGTTCCGCTCAGGATAGCTCTGCGCTTGATGTTCCTGGCTACGAGCTTCAGAATGCGCCTAAGCCACTCCTGGCCAACCTGGGGTTCGCAAGCATAGCTTCGTATGATCTGGACATGGTGGTAAGTAACTGATTGCCGTCAAACAATGGCTAGGGCTAATGAGCTTCATCACGCAGATGCTCAATAACCTAAACGCCAGGGAACGTACCATTGGAGGCTTCCTCCATCTCTTAAGTAGTTCGGGTTGGAGACTTGTTGCAGTGCGCAAGAACCCCGGAAACAAGATGTGGTGGCCTATGATTATCGCTGTGCCTGCATGAAACATAATATTGCGCAGAGTAACTTGCAAAGTAGCGAGTAGTGTTATAGCTTCAATATGTAGCAATAACGCCATATGACGAGAATGAAGTAATCAATTTTAAGACAAACTTGTCGATTTTGTATTTGAGTCTTGAGGAATTTGCAGCATCAAACCGTGATGAATTTGTCAATTACTAAAAGGAAGCAGGAGGCGCCTATTCAGGATTCATCATAAAACTCTCATCACCATCTCACCGTGCTCGCATTGCATGGAACGTGCCATGGGATTCCCTGGCAGTGTATGCGGCACAGGTTGCCTTTATATATGTCTTTCCAGCTCACATAGTCTGCTTATGCAAGGATATGTAAGGTCGTGAAGTGTACTCGCAATAGCGGCGAACTTGAACAGTCTTCAAGATCTTGGAACTTACGGTTTTGAGTAGTATTATTGCATCTCTTAGTGAGCAATTTAATTCATTTCCATTGAAACTAGGCTAATTTTGTATAGAAAGCACGCAATTCTTCACAGCCATATCTGACCAGTGACAATGTTCACCTCCAAGGCGGCAAGTGGCAGTGAGGCGCTGGAATGTTATACAGTGATACGGTTCTTCCGGACGCCGTGACAGATACTAGTATATATGAGAGCGGTGCCACGCTCTCACTGCCGATAGATCCTGCCTCATCCCAGGTCTTCCTAGTTACCGTTGCCTTTACTATCTTTCTTTAGGACATTTTCCTAGGTGAGCTTTGCTGTAACGTTGACCACTGGAGACATAGTACGAATTGATCAAGCTCTCAGGCATAGCTCAAGTATACGAGATGAATCATAGTACCTCCACCGGAAGTGAGCAGGCAGCTCTGCAGAAGCTGGTTGACTCCCTACAAGAATTGATCGGCCTTGGAGGACTGGGCGGTTCGTGTAATTAACCGAGATACCGTGGAACACTCCTCTCACCGACGCTAACAGGAAATACCCATGCGATGAGCTTTGAGGATGCTGTCGGCTTGCGTTAGTCGCGATCTGATCTGATTTATTCATAGAGGTCATACTAATTGGCTATCGTTGTCTACTGCAGCTGATGTCCAGCAAGTTGGAGCGGATGCGTTTTGCTTTTTTGAAAAGTGTGTTTCTATTCAATTACTCTGAAATGCACTACTGATCGACTACAGACGAGTCAATCATCTAGATAAAGAGGTATGTCACACAACTATCAGCTCACCGTGACGAAATAAACCCTTTCCCCGTAGCTTACAAGTTTTGTGAATGCTACCCGCACATTGGGCGGCTCTGCCGGCATACGTGCTGCGTCAGTGGCCCTTCGTAACCGTTTGGCCCAAATATTGCTACTATTCCACAAGAATGCCAAGATCCTCTTTCCAGCCAGAGTCCCTTCTGTCCCACAAGAAACCCCGCATTCAATGCACAAGGGCGACTTATTCCAGAATGGTAAATCTCAAGGATTTGGGAAATCAGCAAACGCAAGCGACTCAAGCGCAGAAAATTGGCCAGAGCAGCTGGAGAAGTTTGCAGCTGATGTCGACCATTTGGTCAACTATGTAGACGATTTCAGTACCGAGTTCATAGATGAGGCTGTCAGTGCTACGAGTTTGCCGCTTGTGGCAGACTTGAAGGTGAGGTGTCTTTCTGTATCCCTTCTCGTGCTGACGCCTTCGCTTTGATAGTACTGGGCTTCGTGCCTCAAAACATATAAAGGCGAATTTTGTACCCGACATACTCTGATGCAGCGCGGCTAATCAATATTTACGCTTAGGTCAATTTGAATCGAGAGAGATACAAACATACCTCCATGAGCTCACGGAGGAATTGGGGCGACATCTGGAAAATATCGCTATTTCATTGTCAACCTTCATCGAAGTCGGTATGTTTCCCATACCATTCAGTCATTCAATACTATTTAAACATACGATAGGTATTCCGTCGATACGTTACGCTCAAAAACATGGGAACAAGACTTTGTTGCACTTGTCCACTGTTGCGACATTTTTCAGCGCCGTTACCGCCACCACCTTGCAGTATTCATTCAACCAGACGGCTACGACCCTTGACAATCTCGTCAATGGTTTTTGGTTCTCATCCTTGCTGTTAAGTAGCGGCGCGGCACTGAACACGTGGCTCGTGCTCACCTGGAAGGATGCTCACTAGTGAGTGGTTAAATGCTACTATCACGGATGAACCCTCAACGTCAATCAACTTCCTATGCGCAGTCGATCCCCTCGCCATCACCTACCCCTATGGGTATCAATTTGGATTACACAGTCGCCACCCGCATTCCTCATACTCTCCTCGGCGTGTTTTCTGATTGGTCTGATCTTATTCGTGTACTCTTCGGGCCAGGTACTCAATTCTCCTTTGCCCGGTGTGAATAGACTCATTGAGATCGATTTCCAGGCTCAAGGCACTCACATAGCGGCCGCTGCTGTCTTTGCCTGTAGCTGCCTGGGGTTATGTATCATTTCCGTATGGTTTGCAGCGGAACGGTGGATTTTCAGTTATTACAAGGGAGCAAGGCGACTGTCGGATATCTTGGCCAAGAGTCCAGGTCTCTATCACCTCCCGATTGCAATAGCTTCGTGGTTATTCCAGGAGATACAACATGGAACGTATAAAATGGTGGAATGGTTCGTTAGGGTGGGGAACGAGGTCGTGCAGGATATTAATGCTGCTGTCGTGGGAGCCAGGGAAAGACGGCAGGCGAGGGTGGCTTCTCGTGCCGACGTGGAATCACGCCCGGTTTCCAATCCTAGGACTGAGTCATCGACAGGGATTCCGCGTCTTCCTACTATTCCGGAGTTGGGACCCACACGGATGCCAGGCGCAGATGGATCAGAAAAATACGATGAAGACATACCAGCTGTCAATAGTCACAATATTCCCCTCCGTACGCGACTGGTCAATAAGTTTCGCTCAACTCCCAGTGAGGTTCCCGTATCCTCCACTAACTCAGGTCCGACAACTACTAGGCCGCCAAGGAGGATAGGCTCTACGTCAAAACCAATGGACAACCTGATTCGCTCCATGATTGTGTATGGAAAAGCACAACGTTCTACTGAAAAAGGGGCAGCACAGCCGAAAAGAAAGCGTACCGGGTCAACTGAAGGGTCTAGGCCACATTCCGCAGACTTCTCGGTACCTACTCAACATGGAACCCTTACAAATATCTTGAAGCGCATCGAGACGACTCACGTCATGAGAACTAATCAAGGATTAGTGAGCCATTTACAATTTTCCCCGAATGGGAAATTTCTAGCTACATCGAGGTAAGTAAGATAGTATACACTTTACATTCAGGACAGACATTCAATTCATCAACAGCTGGGATTGCACAGTCAGGATCTTGGGTGTTGGAGTACGTTAAAATGATGCATTAATCGCCCTCCGGCTCTTATTCCAACTATTTAGGCGCCATACACTTCGCTGCACATCCTCGCACATCCTAAGCGCCTAGTGACTAAAGTCGTATGGTGCGCTCACATTATCGGATACATCATAAGTTTAGTTTTGATCAATCTTCTAGGTCTCCGGACGGTGAAATGTTACTTACACTGGTTGCTCGCGGTATCAATATCTGGACGAAGGTGGGCACTATATGCATGGCCGGATAGTATATCAATCTGAACCATGTCGTGTCCGTCAACTACGATAGGATGGTTCTCGTAAGAATACTATTTCTAGACGGCACCGTGATATTAAATCCATCTCATGGATGCCCGATAGTCAAGGTATGACCCCCTTCAGCCTCTTCAACGTATACTGATTCTTTCTATAACACAGCTTTCCTGTCGGTAGAAGATAGCGAGGTTCTGAAGTTTGTATGTACCCAATGTAGTCCTAGTCGCACTAAGACTTATACATTTCATTCTGATAGGACCTGGATGGCGTGGTATGTCGCGATCTGACTATTAGTAGTCCAAGTCGTGCTCACAGGCCATCAAGCACACGGACACTTACAAGTTGGATAACGTGAACATGCAAGATGTAGTCATTACTGGCGATAAGCAGAGGATGCTTTGTGTGGGTGCCTTGACAGCTTCTCCCGATGGACTCAAACCTAAAAGCAGCCAAGTCGAGAAACAAATCATCGGTAGAGTCTATTATTTTCCAGAACGTGTTCTACAAAGCTGACAAGTTGACTTCCTGCGCCCAGTATTCAATTTAGGCAAGAAAGAAATTGAGAGGTAGTTTGCGACCTGTCTGGTGTCATGAATTAACTTTGACCCCCTGCAGCCAGGTGCCAGTACTGAATGAAGTCCGGGATATCAAACTTGCGAAACATACCACCGATGAGCTAGCTTTGGTGAGCTACAAAAACAAGGTCCGTAGGCAGTCCATTGTATGACGAGATGTAGCTGAGACTTTGCTAAGGCTCAGCTATGGAAATTGGAATTAGACGAGCGAAAGATTGCACGACCCACTCTCTGTCATACGTATATATCGAAATTACTGGTAGAACTTGCAGGTGCATGCCAATTTGGAGGTAGGAAAGACGAATTTGTCCTTGGTGCCAGCGAAGGCAAGTTCAAGATAGCATACGCGCGCACTTTCTGATCGAATCTACCTTAGGGGGATTAATCTATATCTGGGACCGCGACACTGGTACTTTACTCCATTCATTCAAGGCGCAAGCCATGGATAGAGATGTTGTGATGAGCTGTATCGCCTGGAATCATGCCGTCGACCCGTTCACGTTTGCAACAGGTTGCAGCGATGGAGTTGTGAGGATCTGGACTGCCAAAGAGAAGAGAGAAGCTACGCGTACCATCGCCGCAATGCCGACCTCCAGTCGCGTTATCCCGAGTTCCTGGATTGTTCCTCCTGAGGCCCTTCCATTCCACCAGGTTTACGATATTGATTTCTTTTCAGACCCTTCTTCGGAAATGGCTGGACTGGCATGATACGGCAAATTTGTTATATCATGTTGCGCACAATCACACAAATAATATGTTGCAAGCATCAGGATTCAAACGTTCGTGACTCGTGCTTTCGATTTGATGGTGATATATCAAATGACAGTCTTACTGGAAGGAAATTCATCGGAGCGAGGACAGTTATATTGCGGCACTGAACTGGGCGACAACATTGAGTACCGAGAAAATTGAGTACCGAGAACATTGAGTACCGAGAACATTGAGTACCGAGTTGTTGCAATCTGACTGAGGTGAGACAGCGACAATCTTCGAATGCTTGCCTTCCATTAACGATATATTACTTTCCCATGTGACAGTTCTGCCCAGGGTCCGATGTCGCAGTTTTCCGGTAACGACTTGAACATGATCATGACTGTGTGAATACATAGCGCCCCCGTGGATTTCTCCTCATTCCTCGTGCAACCCCGTGTCACGTTTACACAAACGCAGTCTTAGGCTCTGGTTGGAGGCTCCAAATTATCAATTCCGAATCAAGTTAGATCCTTGGCGGTCAGGCAGTGCTAAGTACTCATCTCGATTGTGTACTGTCAAGGAGAAACACAGTCTTATCTCCCACGATTGTCCACTTTGGCCTGTGGCGGTAACTGATAGGAGGCGCTGGCATGGTTTACGATCTAGGTTTGTGCCGGGGTCCCGACACCGCACTTTCACTGCCAGCCGCCGCTTTATATATCGTTGGCACGTCCTGATATACCTTGGTTTATACAAACTCTCTCTGTTTCTTGTGTGCACTGTGTAAGGTAAATTTTGTCAGTAAATTTTGGTCAGAAAGTCAAGTAACTCTAAACTTTGTAGGATGTATGACAGGACTGCAAATACCACGGCTACGAGTGAACAAACCCTCCGCAATCTACTCGACGTGCTGCAAGAGTTGGCTAACAGAGACAGAGGCCAATGTGGGTCATTTGCTCCATGGTATCCTTTTAGTAGCGGCCTGGCTGAAATCATTGCAGCAAACTTGCAACAAATAAGGGTTGAGGACGCCATGGGTTTGCGTAAGTGACTTCCGTATGTACACGCCAGCACTCATACTAACGCTATATTTCTCTACTTTGACCAGCCGATCTGCAGAGAGTTGGGGCTGAGACATTTTTTCGCTTCGAGAAGTAAGCAGTAAGCCTCAGCCAATAGCGTCCGATCCAGTGCTTATTGCTTGTAGGCGGGGTCAGCGTTTGAATCAAGAGGTATGTCGAAAAGGAATTCGATCATACGAACTTCAAGAATGACCGCTACACCTTTCCAGCTCACGAGCTTCTTAAATGCATCTCGTTCTCTGGGAGGTTCTGTGGGTGTACTCAATGCCACTCTGACCCTTCGTCGCAGCTTGGACGAAGTACTTTTTCTCTTCCAGAAGAATGCCGCGGAACTATTCCCATCTAGAGTTTCTCCTCCGTCAGATGAGTCGGATGACGATTTCAGCTTCCCCTCGGCGTACAAGGACGAACGACCAGGAAGCAATAAAATGGCCAGCGGGGATTCACGGGCCACGGATAAGTGGTCGGATAAACTAGAGGAATTTGCGAACGACGTAGAGAAATTACTGAAGTCTGTCAGGGAGTTCGTCGAATTTACAGATGAGACTATCGATGCTGCTGGCCTCTCCATCGTGACGGATCTCAGAGTACGGTTTCTATAGGATGGACTTGATTTGGTACTGATGTAATAACTATACTTCACAGTATCGGGCTTCGTGCCTTAGAAGTTATAAAGGTAAGGCTTAGTGCTGTGACTCGCTCAAGTGAACGATGCATTTCATTGGATGTTGTTCCAGGGCAACATCGATCTCCTGCGATCAAAACATATTTTCATGGACTCTCAAAAGAGTTTGGCGAACATTTCAAGGACATTACTAGATGTCTGTCGACCTTCATCCATATAGGTTTGTGTCGTGGTAAACTATCAACGATGCAATATCAATTACCGAATCTACCAGGTGTCCCATCCATTCGACACGGTCAAAAGCGCGAGAATAAAACCTTGATCCACTTATCTACTGTGGCAACATTCTTCAGCGCGGTCACCGCCACCACCTTGCAATATTCAGTCAACCAGACAGCAACCACACTTTCTCGCGTTGTAAATGGCTTCTGGTTCTCATCCCTCCTCTTGAGTAGTAGTGCTGCACTGAATACGTGGCTGATTCTTACGTGGAAGGAAGCCCACTAGTGAGTAGTTATAAAACCATTTATTCTACTACAGATACCCTTATAAAGGCGTTCGTATGCAGTAGGTCACCTCGCCATCGCCTTCCATTGTGGGTATCAATTTGGATTACCCAATCACCCCCAGCATTCCTCATCTTGTCCTCGATGTGCTTCCTTCTCGGTTTATTACTGTTTGTGTACTCTTCGGACCAGGTAATTGACTTCTCAGGCATTATTTGAGACTTTTACTGATAGGAATTCATAGCATCAAGGAACATCTACTGCGACTGCAATTGTCTTTGCGTGTAGCTGCCTTGGATTGTTCCATCAGCAAAATAAACATTTCTTTACAATTTGAGGTAAGACCATATAAACATCATTTTGAATACAAGATAATACCTATCAGTTGTGCTCATATGATATAAGATATCGAGCATGTCAGGTTTGTGATGTTCGGGATAATTGTGAGTCATATAAGGCAGAGAATCCTGTTGGACCTTGTGAGGGTATACAAGCTTCGCAATACCACATAATGTATATTAGATCAGTAGTCATATTTTCACTTCATACAATCATTCAGACCGACCATATGATAGTAATATATATTTTATTTTATTTTATTTTAGCAGCATTTACAATACAAATAATCATAGCTAGTGTAACTACTGATATCATACAATAATAGGCGCATATATGGATACCCTGTCGCAAGGATGTGAAGTCAGCACGCTGCATTGACTTGCAATTATGGAGGCTCATACCTAAACCCA